>CABHPH010127380.1:0-32418 GCA_902168325.1 Peromyscus nudipes
ACACACACACACACACACACACACACACACACACACACACGTAAACATGAATGCACACACAAATACAGGTTAAAGAAATTAGAAAGAGAAGGAACGAAGGCATCAGGTGATTACTGATTGAGATCTAATTTTTTTTTTCTAACCAGCGTAGCATACATTTGCTGGCTACAATGTTGGGGTTGGACTGAATTAATTGTGGAAACTAGATAAGTCTCACTGATCCAATACAACAAAGGACAGAGGTGAGCCCTTGAACAGAAGAACATGAACCTTACTTCTGTTCCAAATCTGGTGGATACTTTGATGTGACTATAAGTGCATTTCTTTGAATGATTGTAGATCAACACTGGACTTTCTTTACTCATGAGTAGTAGCCTGGATGGGAATTTTAGCTCTAAAAACTCATAGAGCATCATCATTTTCTCTTTGGAAAGGAAGAGCATTTGTAAACTAGTTCTTTTTTTTTGTAGATTTCAAAGGCTGCTTGAATTCTATTTCATTTGAGTGAATCTTCTGAGTTAAATGTGCATGTAGCTGAGTTTAATTATTTGCACATAGATACCTATCCTTCTATCAGCAGAGAACTCCAGGTGGCCACTTGTACCTTGAGATTGATCTTCAATGACCCATGGCTCCAAATGGATAATAATGACACCTTTGTGACCACATCTACATCTCTTCATGCTATACATGGGTAGGGAACAAAATTCTATTATGATATTAGCATGATAATATCATGAAACTATGTCCTCACACTGAACTAAATCATAGAGAAGAAACGTTCACTTTTCTGTGACTGCTTCTGAGTCTACCTACCAGCACGAGAAATAGACCTAACACCAAAGACACAGCAGATGTATTGACCTAGAGCAGGCACAATCGGCTTCCCATTGCACAAGTCTGAGCATAACATGAATATACTTGAGGCTGGGGATGATGGAGCTCGGAAACCCTCAGCACTTGGGAGGATGGTTTACATTTTTATCAAAGCAGATTGCAAACTGGCACTAATAACTGCATTTTACAGATGACTTTGGAAAAGGTTAGTCATTTATCCCAGGCTTCACAGCAGATAAGTAGCAGAGCAGGGATTCGAACGTGGGTCAGCCTGATTCTGAGGGTGAGGCTGTGTTCATTATACCCCACACTTTAGAGGAAGCGGGTAAGGAGTTGGGTATATGTAGCATTGTAGCACAGGATCCTATTTTCTCAGGGCACAGTGATACATCAGGGCTTAAAGGATTTCAAATTTCTTCCCTTGGGATGTAATGTATGAGAGAAGAATAAATAAAAAATAATAAAAAGGAGTGTGGCAATGCAATGAAATGTACAAGCAAAACATGGAATAGTAGCTGTTGAGGGTGGGTGGGGTGGTGGTGAGGCAGTGGAAATCGGAAATTACTGTGCTTGGAGTTCTGCTACACAAGATGAAAATATTCTACAGATCTGCTGTGCAATATTGAACTTATAGTGAAAACTCTGTTACGTACACTTAAAATATTAAGAAGGTAAATTTCATATGCTGCTATATAAAAGCATTGAAAACAAAAAACGATCAAGAAAACTTCAACATAACTCAATCATGAGTGTTTAAAAACCAACAAAGATTCAAAGGTTAAAGATTAAAATTGCTATCATTGAACAGGAATGTCAGAGTGAGGGGCACTGTAATGCTAATTGTAAAAGACAACCGCCCAAACAGCTAGAAAGCAGCCGGAGAAATAACTCCATGGCAAACATTGGAAGTGATTCTACGCATGTAACTTTTCTAAATGCACAACTGTAATATTAGGAAATAAATAAGAAATCACTTGTGGGTTTTAAAATTGAAAACACATGTCTTACGGACACTGACTTAATGTGATTTGATTATTATGTTGTTACCCAAAGAGAGTCACAGACATTGGTTAGTGCCTGAAGCCTTGGACAAGACATGCATATTTGCTGTGTATTGAGAGCAGAGCAGCTGCCGTGGAGAGGGACACGCTCGGGCAAACAGGCTGCTCAAAATAAAACTCTGACAGGATGTACATGGCCTCCACTTTAACCATTTTGAAGACCCCAAATCTCCTAAAATTCTAGCAGAGGGACACCACTTGATGTTCCCACGATCTGTGGTCCCATTCACCTTTCTCTTTCACTTCCCTCTAGGAAGTATGCTTTTTATATGCTGTCTAAACATGTATATTTTTACAATATTTAAGTAATATCCTAATCAGGGATGCTTACCAATTACCTCTAATACTCTTTGGTAGTTCTCAAAGAGTGCAACGGAAATCCTTGAGGTGTGAATTGACTGCTCTCAGCTATGTGGAAAGGCTTCATCCACAAATACCCACTGAGCACTTACTCTGTGGAGGACCGAAGCCCTTGAGTACACAGGAAGTTCCGAGTGTTTCCGGCTTGCCCTCCTCTAGGGAACACAGTAGAAAAGGCTCCCCCGCC
The DNA here is from genome assembly GCA_902168325.1 of Peromyscus nudipes. Classification (NCBI taxonomy): domain Eukaryota; kingdom Metazoa; phylum Chordata; class Mammalia; order Rodentia; family Cricetidae; genus Peromyscus; species Peromyscus nudipes. The sequence goes on from CABHPH010127380.1 coordinate 2,446, forward strand.
CCTTCCCCCTCCATTGCAATGAGTAAGGGAGATTTTAGCACAAACAACCTAGGAATATATGAACATGAGTCTAATGAGTGCTCCACTCTCCAGAATATGATGATACATCTGATAAAGTTAGGAACCCATCATCCCATAGACATTAGGGGTAAGATGGCATCTGGGGTGTGTATGTGGGTGTGCGGTAGGATAGATAGTGAGGGGATGGAGCTTATAAAGAAATTCGAAAGGATGGTCAAAAGAGGGAACATTCAAATACCCACGGAAGTTGATTAGAGAAGAAATGTGACGGTGTGTGTGTGTGTGTGTGTGTGTGTGTGTGTGTGTGTGTGTGTGTGTCTGATGCGCGCATGCGCACGCATACACTATATGGGTTTGAAAGCTACCCTCTACGAGTTCTCATACTCAGTTCCCCAGTCCCTACCAGGTGCTCGGTCAAATGTGTGCTTCTGTTCTTGGGGCTGGGGCTCCCAGAGTAGAAAGGCATTAATCACTTCCCAGTTTATCAGCTGAAATTGTTTCTTTGTTGCATGCAGTAGAACGAATTTTTTTTTTTTAAAGAAATTCAATTTGTATTTGGAGTTGGGGCAAGAGTTTATGCCTTTTTATCTTTGTAAATTAAGCCCTGTTAGTTTTCTTGTGTTTTTTTTTAGAGACGGTTTCAAGTAGCCTAGGCTGTCCTCAAAATCACCCAATAGTCAAGGATGGCCTTAAACACCTAATCCTGTCTCCAACCTCTCAAGTGCTGGGATTACAGGTACAAATTATAGCTGGTCCCATTAGTTATATTTTTAAAATATATTTTATATATTTAGTATTTTATATATTTATATTTAAATATGTTATATAATATATAATAAAACAGAATATATAAATATATTATATAATATATAATAAAAATAACACATTCATATTTTATTTTATATATTTATAAAATATATATTTTATTATATATTATAAATGTATATTTATATATAAAAATATATTATAAAAATAGAATATGTTTATATATTTTATATATTTAGTTTATATATTATATATATGTATATATATATTACTCTTTTTGAAGACAGTCTCACTGTGTATATCTAACTGGTCACTATGTTGACCAGGATGGCCTTGAACTCATAGAAATTCCCCTTCATATGCCTCCTGAGTACTGGGATTAAAGGCATGCATCATGCATCATCATTACTGGTTACACACACACACACACACACACACACACACACACACACACACACACACCTTAAACTCAAGGTCTCACTCTGTAACTCTGGCTAGCTAAGAAGTGCCCATCTAGACTAGGTTGGCCTTGAACTCAGAGAAATCTACCTGCCTCTCTCCCCTAAGTGCCAGAATTAAGGTATGTGCCAACATGCCGGACCGGACCCTGTTACCTATTTTAGTGATCTGTTTTCTGATGGAATTAGGAGGTAGAAGTCAAATCATTGGTCCGATGAGCTCTCTGTGATGTAATTTGATTCACACATACATGCTAAGCAGACTTTCCAAATGAGCTGAAATCAGTCTATCCACATGCCGGGCCCTAAAAGCAAGCCCCATTCAGCTATTCAGCACCCCAGAGAACACCCTCTCGGTTGTGACAAGTGGCAGTCTGCCCTCTTGATGACCTCATGGGTTGACAGGTTTCACACTGCTGGAGAATGAGGACCGAGGCCTTGCTACTTGGAGGCCATTCAGATCTGTTCTTCCGAGTGTCAGAGGCGTCACAATAGGGAGCAAAGGTCAGAAGTACAGTTAAGTTGAATGTCCTTCACCTTGGAAAGTTTTCATGAATTCTTTCTCCTTCTTGCGCGTGGCTGTGAATGTTGCAGTTGCAACTTTCTCAGTTTGACTTGGTCAAAAGCCACCTAATGTTATTCCAGGAACCTGATTTTCAAAGCTGTGTCATCAAAATATGTGTCCCCAAGAAGTTCAGGTCACTTAAAATATATGTGATTGTCACTTCCTGATGCCTAGTTATAACACATTTCAGATTCATTCAAAATATTTACTTTAAGAATATTTTCTCTTTACCAGCTTTAAGTCAAAAGGGAAACTTAATGATGTCATAACAATAAAACTATAATAATGATAATGAAACAGAGTGTTGCAATAATTTTAGGAACTGCTTAAAGATACTTTAAACTCAGAAGCTATCAATGATAAATAAAAATGGCAAAGTGGCTTCATCACACACTGGATAGTAATGGATAAGACACAAATAAACCCGAGTGCTATTGGGATTTATGAGTTCAGTGTAGGAGGCATTACTCCCTAGGAGGCATTTGCGGAGCGCTGGGGAGCATTTTTGGTTGTCAAAATGATGGAAAGGGTCAGAATGGAATTTAGTGGAAGGATGCCTGACTCTGAGCCTCAGTTTTATATGTAAGTGGGAGGTTTCTGTTTTCTTCAGCATAGCACTGTCTTTTTCCAGGAAGGCAACCCCTGTGCAGATTAAGGTAGGGTAGTTTTAGCAGGGGGTCATGGAGTAGGAGAGCAGGGGGTGAGTGGTAGGACTTTTCCAGGCCTTGCTCTGCCGTTTAGGAAATGACCATGGCAGGACCACTGTGATCTTGAACTGGTTTCCATCACAGAACACCCACTGATCTGTTTAAGGGCTTCCACTCTCCCAGGGACGCTGTATGTGGGAGCAGTGCATGCCTCCTTCACCACGGCTCTGCTCAAATGCTTACATATTAAGCCCTTTTTTTGTATTCTTGCTTTATAGTACATTTAAGTTTTTAGGCTGATTTTCTTTTGCTTCAGGTAAGTAGGCTACCAGTTTCCTTAAATGATAGTAAAGGAGACATTATCAAATGTGCATGATAAAAAGGAGGCATTGGGTCTGATAAAGTGAAAAGCTATTGCACTGGATAAAACCTAGGTTCCAAATGGTTGCAGTAACAGACTCTGAACCATCTAAAGACCCGTAGAGAATACACATTTGTTCTGAGCCTCACAGGTCCAGGCAAGAACCATTTTTCAAAAAGATTTATTTATCTTTAGTTTTATGTACAAGGCTCTTCGGTCTGCATGCATGTCTGTGCACCATATTCATGCCTGGTGCCTCAGAGAGGCTAGAAGAGGTCCTCTAGATAAGGAACCAGTGCTCTTAACCAGTGAGTCACCTCTCTAGCCCCATAAAAACTTTCATTACAAGTTTCAGCTCAGGGGCCAGTGAGATGGTTCTGTGGTTAAGAGCACATGCTGCTCTTACAGAGGACTGGGGTCTGGTTCTCAGCACTGACATGGCAGCTCACAACTCTGTAACTCCAGTTCCAAGGGACCCAGCGCCCTCTTCTGGCCTGTGTGAGGACTAGGCATGCCCATGGTACACTTACATATGTGCAGATAAACACTCATTAATCTCAGAAATTTCAATCTAATTCACACATTAGCCTCTGTCATGGCTTTCCTTATATTTGTTTACAACACTATTTTCATCTTTGTTTAATTTAATTTAATAAATTATTATTAAGTATGTATTAATTATTATTTATGTGTCTTGTAAATTTAGCATCAATAAACAGACTTTTCTAGTATACACTAAGGTAAATAGGTACTGATTAAAGCAAAATTAGAAAAGGTTGTTTGTGTAACAAAAATATCATCCTTTTACCCTTTGGGGAATGGTGCTATAAAAATTAAAAGTTTGAAAAAGAAGACATACATATAGGGAATGTTCTAGTTGTATTCTTTAATTATCTATGTTGTTTAAAAATGAGACATTTTCCTTTTACCAAAATACATTCTCCATAAATTTGTTCATTTTTTAGAGGTGGTGTTTTCCTATTGAGTCCAGGCTGGTCTGGAACACATTGTGTAGTCCTGTCTGGCCTTAAATTCAAGAATTTTGGGCTTTGGCCTCCTAAGTGCCAAGATTGCAGGATGTACCACCATGACTGGCTTCTGTAGTGTATCACAAACACTGGTTTTTTTTTTTTTATAAAAAAATACAAATGATTTGAAGGCAGAATAGAATATATCTAATATAGCCCCTACACCATTAGATACTGATTTCTCCATGAAGATACTTGCAATGGTGTGAATATGGTTTTATATGGTTGGATAGGGCTTGGATACAGTGAGCTCTCCAAGAGTTAATTTGGTTGATACACTAGTATCAGTTTTGGGTGATGAGACCTTTAAGGGACTGGTCTTATTGGGAGATTGTTAGGTCACTGAAGACATTAGTCTTGCAAAGCATTAGGATGGCTCCTTTTTGCTTGCTTGCTTGTTTTTAGCAGCCCACACTGGCCTCAAACTTTCTGTGTATCCGAGGATGGTTTTGAACTTCTTATCTCCACCTTCACCTCCACAGGGCTTCATATGTTTGAGGTGTGCACTCTACCTACATCCCAAGCCCTTAGGTGGTCTTCGATGGGACTCTGGTGCATTGTTGAGAGAAGGTTATTATAGATAACAAGACTGGCCTCTCCCAGCATTGATTCTTGTTCTACTGCAGGACCTAACCCTCTTGCACACATCACATATTCCTGCTATGATGGTTTGTATTATTCACCACAGATAAGGGTCCCTCACTAGATCTGAGCAAATGCTGCTCATGATCTGGAGCCTCTAAAATGGAGACAGATAGACTTCCTTTCTTTTTGAAGTGCCCAGCCTGAGTAATTTTGTTGAAGCAATGCAAGACAGAAAAAATACAGTATGATCTTGTCTTTGCAAAACTTGTAACAGGACACTCTCCAATCACAACTGCCACTATGTATGCGCCATTTTAGTAAGAATAGAATATGCCATTCCTAACAACGAATCCTTTGAATAAGCATTTTAAACAATTTGTTTTGGTTCAATAAATATCTGTCAGGTCTCTACTATGTGCAAAGTATTGGTCTGGATACTGTAATAGAACGGTGAATGAAATAACATCCTTTTGTAGGCCGAAGGGCTCCTTAATTAGCATAATAAAAATGAAAGCAAAACTGACGTCCTTTCATTGAGAAGGATACAGATGGGGATACGGCGTTGGATCCCCCACCAATTAGATGGCTGCAGCTCGGCATTGTGGGATATCCTCCCGGGAATGCACGCACTTGACCTGCGTTTTCCGTAGCCAAACACATTTACTGCTCCTTGGTTTGTGCAGCTTTTTCAACAATGTATTACTGTGTTGATGCTTTGCATGTACTTCTCAGTCCTGTTGGAAAGTTCATCTCCAAAGTAAGCAGTAGAGTTGAAGAATTTCCTTTTGACTTTTCGTCCCAAGATTTCATTTCTCTTATATAACTTACATTGTCCTTAAACCACCTTCGAGTTATTCTCTCATTGTCTATGCCATTAATACTATTGATGGATGGTTACTCTTAACCATTATTTAAAGAAGTACAGGTATTCATTTATTAATAGTCCCTATTTAAGACATTTCAGATGATCTTGAAAGGTGATTTAAGGTGTTGAGAGATGCTCAATAGAATGTTCAAAACTATTCTAAAAGAATCATTGTCACAAGACTGTGGTGACACATCTTATTATGAATCCCATGCCGTGGGTGTTTCTTCCAGATCCAGCTATTAGTGTTAGATGAGATTCCCCCACCTAGTGTTCTTCAGTTAGTCATTCCCAAAGATCTGAAAGAAGAACCCACGGCTGTAGATTAGTCTCAAAATCTCAGGCGGCCCTGCTAGCCTTTCTCAGCTCAGTGGCTGGAAATTTTAGTAACAAGAAAGCTCAATTCTTCATCAAGTTTGTTTTGGGGTTCCAATTAACAATGGCTGTTTAAAGGAATTCACTTAGAATCACTCAAATATTGGGAGAAATCATGAGTCACCCAAGAAAAACTGAGATATGCCCCAAATAGCTTTTTTTTTTTTGGATAGGAGTTTTGAGTTATGCTATAATTCTTTCAAAATAAGTTATCCATGTTTGGCAACTCTCAATTTAAGAGACCATTCAACTGACTAGAATTTCCTCATTTAAAAAAAAGACATTTCCTGCTCAGGTTTCTTAATCTATTCAATTACATAAATGATTTTTTATGTGAATATTAAGAGGGCCAGAGAGATGGCTCAGCAGTTAAGTGAAATTGCTGGAAAATCGTGAGTTTGGATCCTAGGACCCCATGTCAAAACCCTTCTGTCCTGAAAATGGTTGTAACTCCAGTTCTGAGGGATCCAACACCCTCTTCTGGAGTCCACATCCACCCACACATGTACTCACACAGACAAACAAACAACTAGACAAATGTATGTATGTTAATTTGGCAATGATATAAAGAATAGTGCCAACATTTTGGAGACCTGGCATCGGCTCTTTTTTTTTTTTTTTTTCTTTTCCCTTTCGAGACAGGGTTTCTTTGTGCCTTTCCTGGAACTCACTCTGTAGCCCAGGCTGGCCTCAAACTCACAGAGATCCACTTGCCTCTGCCTCCCAAGTGCTGGGATTAAAGGCGTGCACCACCACCACCTGGCTTCTGGCATTGGCTCTTAATGATTGCTGTAATCAGGAGGGATTAACATGATGGAGAAAATTTTTCTAAAAGGTCATGTAAAACAAACAGCTCCGTTATGCCTTTCTGCTGCTAGAGTTAAGCACTAAAAACTGTACCTGGACACACAGTAGATACTCAGCAAATTCACTGAGGAGATAACTCAATCCCTAACATGCTTATTGGGCAAGCCTGAGGACTGAAGTTTCATCCTAAGCATCCACGCAAAGGAAGCTGGGAGCCATGTGCTATAATCTCAGGACAGGGGAAGTATGAACAGAACTATCCCTGGAGTTTGTTTTCTAGCTGAATTAGTAAGATCTAGATACAGTGAGAAACCCTGGCTCAGACAACAAGGTGAAAAATGGCTGAGGGAAGATTTCCAATGTCAGTCTCTGGCCTCTACATGCACATCCACATGTCGTGAAATGGAGAGTAGACAAGAAACTGGCATTCTGGGTTTGCAACCCATGTAAAGGTCAGAATGCTTTCCTTGTCTAAGGTGTTGGTGCCTCTTAAGAGAAAAGCCATCAGAATTGCCAGCTCCAGAACTACCGTGAGGAGAGGAGCAATACTTGACATCTTCCCAACCTCTACTGAGGAGGAAGAGAGCAGCAGTTCCTGCCGTCTTCCCACGCCAGATTCCCAGGTGCAGAAGGGATGTGGTAGGTGTGCAAAGACTGGTGCCAGGACACCGCTGAGACTACTTTTTGCTGCCTCTTCCTCACAGATTCTGTGACCTATAGAGCCTTCATGAGTGCAAGGACAGGGGAGTCACCCTGATACACTACTTCTCTTGTAGTTCTGGAGGGCAGTGAGAGATGTTGGAGTGTGCGGGAGGCAGGAAGAGGGCCAGGCTTATCTCTGCTGGTCCCACACTGAGGAGAACATGGAATGCCACAGCAGAGCCTCTGCTGACAAGAATGGGGATACGCCCCCATGTCCTTGATGGAATTACTATGTTTGGAGTACCTTGCATGCTTCTGATAACTCCCTGCTGGTGGCCAGCTCTATCTGGGTCACACTAGGAAATACTGCCACAAATTCATGACCACTACACTTGGCGGCTTCTCACGCTGTTCTGTGTCCAGCACGCTACCTGACTCACTTCTTCAGCCAGAGGCTGGAAGTCACTGGATGGGAAATTCCTTGTCTTCTTATACAAAACCTACAGAATTTCCTTTGCTACATCCATGGTCCCATCGTCCTACTTGTTCCGTTAGAGAACCTATCTGTAGTGGTATTTGCTATATGGCCCGAAGGAGGCGGTGCTGCTTGCTGTAGTACATGACCTCTTTTTATTATTATTATTATTATTATTATTATTATTATTATTATTATTATTTTTGTTTTTTCTTCGAGACAGAGTTTCTTTGTAGTTTTGGTGCCTGTCCTGGATCTCGCTCTGTAGACCAGGCTGGCCTCGAACTCACAGAGATCCACCTGGCTCTGCCTTCCAAGTGCTGGGATTAAAGGTGTGCGCCACCACAGCCTGGCAGTACATGACCTCTTAAAAGGAGAGGAGAAAGGGGTCATGTGTTTCTGTGGTGGTATTGCGTTCCTGGAAATATTGTGCACGCTAATAAACTTATCTGGGGTCAGAGACAGGATAGCCACAATATTAAACATAGAGGATAGGCAGTGGTAGCACACGCCTTTAATCCTAGCATTCCAGAGGCAGAAATCCCTCTGGATCTCTGTGAGTTCAAGGCCACATTGGAAATGGCCAGGCAAGGTGACACACACCTTTAATCCCAGAAAGTGAGCCTTTAATCCCAGGGAGTGGTGGTAGAAAGCAGAAAGGTATATAAGGCATGAGGACCAGAAACTAGAAGCATTTGGCTGGTTAAGCATTTGGCTGGTTAAGCTTTCAGGCTTCTAGCAGCACAGTTCAGCTGAGAGCCATTCGGATATGAGGACACAGAGGCTTCCAGTCTGAGGAAACAAGATCAGCTGAGAAGTTGGCCAGGTGAGGTTAGCTGTGGCCTGTTCTGTCTCTCTGATCTTCCAGTGTTCACCCCAATACCTAAGATTCCTGCTACATGTTTCCTTCTTCTTTTTTTTTTTTTTTTTTTTAACCTTGGTGCAGTTGGACACTGGACAGCCTGGGAATTGAACCTGGGTCCTCTGTAACATCAGTCAGTGCTCCTACCTGGCAGTCTGATCATGCCAGGAAGCAGGAAGAAGGGGCCTAGTGACCCTTCTCCCTTTCCTTTTAAGAGGTCATGTGCTACAGCAAGAAGCACCGCCTCCTTTGAGCCATATAACCCAAGGTCATGGGTGGAGCAAATACCACTACACCTGTCCTTTTTCTCGGCCCAGGCTTCTGTCAGCTGAAGATGCTTTATTCTGTATTATAGCCTTCCTTCCCGGTTTATTCCACGGTTCGTTCTCAGTCTGTTCCTTTTTACTATCACTCACCACGCTGAAACGTCTTGCAGACTCCTTCTCAATGCCGCCTTTGCTACTGCCATTCTACTGTATTATTTATAACCAAAGTGTTGGAAGGAGATGTGCCTGGAGTTATAAGGTGATAAATAAATACACGTCAAGAGAAAGGAAAATGGGAAAGGGTTCCTAAATGTCTTTCTGCCATAGAAGTTAAGGACTTGCTAATGGTATGTGCTGTATGCTTCTAAACATCCCGACACACAGTAAGGGCGGTAATACTGGAAGCCTATGCTTACTGAGAAATTGTATGGCGGCGGGTGCTGTATTAGGTTTACATACTTACTACCCCATTGAGCAAGCTCGAGGTGGGTTTATAAACATTTGCTCCCTGTTCCTCACAGAATCTATGACCTACAGGGCACAGATGAACCACACAGGGGCCGGAAGTAACCCTGACGTGATGATCACTTCTCTTGCAGTCTGTGTTGCTAGGGGAGATGTGGGAGTATGTGTGTGTGTGTGGGGGGGGGCAGGAAGCATGTCAGGCGTATCTGCTGGCCCCACAGTGAGGAAAGAGCATACCCTCCGGGAGTCCGCTTTCTAACTCTGGACCTGGAGCACAGAAGGGAGGGGTTCAGGGTGGCTTTGGTCACACAGCCACTGCTGCTAGGATCCAGCCTAGGCAGCGGTCCCCAGAGCCGGTCCCAGCACCCGGTCAAGGGAATCCTGGTGTTATCGTTCTCTCTTTGAAAGCAGTAAAACGCATTTTATGTCTTTAGGATAAAGCTTCCCTAAGGGGCTCCTAGTGGCTGAGTGGAGACACAGGATGCCCAGCAGCTGGATCTTAACTCTTTCACTTCCTTGCAATGAGCCACTCACCTGATTTTGGCCTGTTGCTTTCAGAATGGGAAACTAAGCACAGTGATGTGGAGTACCTTTGTTCAAAAGCTTTATCCAGTACGAGGAGCTGTCTGAATGAATGGGAACTTCATTTCATGCTCCTTGGAATAATTTCATCTTTAAGTGACATGCCGCCTTTGCAGAATAGCACCCATAATTCCTTCCTCCCAAATCCCGACTTTAGCTTCAATATAAAAGTTCAAGTTTGGAAACCCATCCTACCTTTCTCTTCACATATTTTATAGCTATTGTCCCAGCACTCAAGAGGCTGAGGCAGGAAGATTGCCATGAGCACAAGGCTAGCCTGGGCTACAAAGTAAAACCCTGTCTCGAACGATAAAGGAACAATTCAATACACATTTCATAAAACACAGCTTATGGCAGTCACCCTACTTTACACTTGCCAGCTTGCCAAGGTGGCTACTATTAATATTTTCTGGTCTGGTATAGTAACTTCAATTTCTCCATCTTGATGTTACTTTGTTTAATAAAAATGTATTTCTAGTGGATATTGAACATTTAAAAATGCAATCTCTCTCTTTCTCTCTCTTGAATAGATCTACCTCAAGTTCCAGCTATACCCCTCTTAGGCATACACCCAAAGGACTCTACACCCTACCACAGAGACATGCTCAACCATGTTCAATGCTGCTCTATTCATAATAGCCAGAAATTGGAAACAACTGAGATGTCCCTCAACAGAAGAATGGATAAAAAATTATGCGGTACATTTACACAGTGGAATATTACTCAGCCATTAAAGAATATAAAGTCATGAAATTTTCAGGTAAATGAATGGAACTAAACAAACAAACAAACAAACAAACAAACAAACCAAAACTCATCCTGAGTGAGGTAACCCAGACCCAGAAATGGTATGGATTTGCTTCTATGTGGATATTAGCTGTTAAGTCAGTGATGACCAAGCTACAATTCACAGAACCACAGAGTTTAGGTAGAGAGAAAGGGACTAGGTGAGAGACAGAGGGATTCCCCCTAGAAAAGGGAAATAGAATAGATAGTTATGCTTGCAGGGGGTTTTGAACTAGAGGATCAAATGGGAAGCAGGAGGGGAGAGACAGATAAAATGAAGAGCCATTTGAAAGGTAGTATGAAAACTCAATAAAATAGAAGCTTATTGAAATTGCCAAATAATTGAGGAGACAGAGCCCCAGCTAGATATCTCTTATCCCCTAATGAAGCTTTCAGTACTGGGATCAGGTTACATCTCATTGAATGGTTGCCCAAAGGGGCCCCAACAACCCAGGCTGTTGCCAATACTAGGTCGCTCTCCACAAACTGACGGCCAGGCCCCGCTGCTGAAGACAACACCCACACAACTCATTGAATGCAGAGAAGTCGAGCTGGTGCCTACCTAGAGCCGTCACCCTGCTGTCTAAGTGCTCTGGTACAGGAAGGTGCTCTGCTTGCTATGAAAGGAGAAACATCAACACCAACCCAGCCACAAATCTACAATGATCTACATTGATCTACAATGGTGTGCTGCCTGCAAGAAATGCCAGGGCAATGGCGGCACACAGCTTGTGGGAGTAACCAACCAATATCTGATCTGACTTAAGGCCTATTCTTCGAAATGGAACTCATACCCCACGCTGCTGAGGTGACCAAGAACCTAAGACTACATAACCCTGAGACCTAGGGTAAAACCAAATACTACTATGCTAAAAAAAAAAAATAGCAATAAAATGACTCCTAATAGTATTTTCCTATACTCATAGATCAGTGCCCCGTGCAGCCAACAGCAGATGGGAACAAATACAGAGACCCACAGCCAAACATTATGCAGAGAATGAGACCTTGCAACATTCATTCTAAATGGGGATGTCTCCACCAAATCCCTCCCCTCAGGGCTCACAGAACCCTGCAGAAGAGGAGGCCGAAAGAGTGTAAGAACCAGATGGGATGGAGGACACCATGGAAACAAGACCCTTTCAATCAACAGGACTGATGCACACGTGAACTCACAGAGGCGGAGGCGGCATGCACAGAGCTACACCAGAGGGGGTTCTAGAACTGGAAGGGAAGTGGACACACAGCCTCATCCCTAACCCGGAAGCTGTCTCCAATTGGTATCCACTTGCAAATGGAAATTTAGTTTTCTCCAAGGGAGTCTCACTGGGGAGACAGCCATTCTTAAGGGTAGGCGGCGTGCTCAGCAGTAGATGGCCAACAGAAAATGAACTCCCAGGCATCTTTGGAAGTTCCTTGACTCATAATAAGTGCCAGGGCCTTTCCTTTCTTTAAAATTTTTTTTAATCTCACTTTTAATATATGTATATATTCTCTTTATACTCTACATATATACTTTGTGTATATATATCATGGCTTCCATTTTAGTGCTTTTGAGATTCCTGAGTGTGCAAACAAGTGGGTCTCTATGTCTGTATCTGTTTCTTGCGTCCCTTTCCTTCTGTTCGTCTCGCCCCAGTCTGATGTGTTAGTTCTTGTTTTCTCTTTTCTTTCATTTCTCTTCATTTTATTAATATCCCTTAGGAGCCTGTTTTCTACTGAGGGACAGAAAGGGGGTTGGTTCAGATGGGAGAGGAGGTGGGAAGGGACTAGGAAGAGAGGGGGAGGAGAAATCAAAATCAGGATACATTGGGTGAGAGAAAAGCTATTTCCTATAAAAGGGAAAAATAAGGATTTTTAAAAGGTTTTATTATATGTGCTAATTTTCAAAATTTACCCTGTCCTTTAAGACAGGAAATTTCCATGATTTTGTTATGAATACCATGAAATGAAAATGGCTACTGTTTTCGATGTGAATAAATTGATGAGAAGAATTTAGTAGTTCAGTTTGCTGACTCTGCTGGAAATCCAGGTCCCACCCAAATCAGACACTCCTGTCCAAATCAGACATTCCCGGAGAATTATTTGGAAGCCTATGGAGTGAAATAAGAAGATTCATTCTACTTTCCCCCTGAATTAGAAGCATCCTTGTTCACGTGTCTGGAATAAGGGGTTATGGATTTGTTCAAACTCAAAGTTTAGAATTTAGGAAACTTGAATCAAATTGTCTTATGAATTTCACTATTAATCCAGGCTTTTGTCATATTTATTTTCCCCTCAATCTCTATTTCTTAAATTTCAAAGTTTGTGTAGGATCCTATTACAGTATTTTATGATAAAGCTCCTCATTTTAAATAAATATAAAATAAGTAACTGAAAAATGCAATCTTATTTTTCTCTGATTATGAGAAGAATACGTGGGCTGGAGAGATGGCTCTGAGGTTAAGAGAAGAATACGTATTTCTGGCAGGGAAAACAGAAAGAAGAAAGTAAAAATCATCGAGAAATGAGCCATGTGCCAATGTTGGCATATTTTTATAAACATATGTGAGATCTTTTCAAATGTGTCCTTTTTCCAATCAGCTTCTGTTTAGTAGACTGTAAATGTTTGTGAACCTGCCTCTGTCAGCTACCCTGACAGGAAACAACCAGCTCCCTCAGAGAAAAATGAAAGCCACTGGTGGGAGACACAGATCTGACTCTCATTTGTCACAGTGGTGACTCCATTTCCTTCTTTTTTGGGGACCAGCTTACAAGGGTCCTCAGTCATCACCACCACACCCTCCTCCTCCTTACCAAAGAACACAAGGTCAGGTGAGGAGATGAACATGTGGTACCTCCTGCCAGAGCAGCAAGACATTGAGAAGCACTACGGAAATGCTACAAATTGTAACACTTTCAATGTTTATTTACATGTTTTTACAGCAAGTTCTAGAAGCATTGGTTCAAAGGCATTGAAGTCCTTTAATACCCAAAATGAAACAGCCTAAATGTATTATAAAATAATTGTGATATCTGAAACCGTTCAAAAGGAGTAATTTTTGTGTAGATGCCATGTAAGAGAAATAGTCTCTGAGAATTAAACTCCCTAAATAAGTTTCTGTTCCACCATGGCTAAGCGCTCACATTCTGGAGTTCTGTCTTAGAGGTTTGAATTCTGACTTATAAACTGGAGAACAGGGGTGAATTACTTGTTCTTTGTGGGTCTCAATTTCCTCGTGTTGAATGGCAGTGACTCCTTCATAAGGGTTTTGTGGGGATTGCATGAGCCAACCTTCACAAAACACATGAGGCCGTATGCAGTACCAGTGGATGTCAAACATGCTCACTATGGTTATTATTATCATCATTACGGCTGTACTATGTGTGTGCTGTGATTGAGGCATATCAGTGGCTCCCCAAAACTAATGAAAGGTCCAGAGCCAGGCTTGGACTACCTTAGGACAAAATATGCTACACTCTCTCTACCTGCCACTCAGGTCCCATGAGTTTATCATTAGTGCAACAATGTCTTCTTAGAGACAGAACGTGAGCACTGAGCGAACCACTGATTAGGGCTTTGGAGGATTGAAGTAGGCTTCATTCAATGATGCCAGAGCCAGGACTCCAAGGGGTAAGTAGAGGCTTTCTAGGAGAAGTGTCTGGAGAAAGGTGGACTCTGCCAATGAAGTTCAACTGCATTTATGGTGAACCTACTAGAAGCAAGACAAGCTGCTAGGCACATTTATCACCCTTATGTCTTTATTCAGGACAGTAAGAGTGGCATTTATATACATATACATATATATGCATATGTATATAAATGTATATATGCAAAATCTCCGTCCATACATGTGATTACATTAGGCAGTTTGAGCATCTTTTCCAAGCTCACAAAACAAGTAGACTTAAACCTAGATCTGATTTGAAAAACTCAAGGTTGGGTTCTCTGTGAGTTTCCTTTGCAGTGTGTGCAGGGGGAGGAGAGCAGAGAGGAAACACTATGAACTTAGAGCTCTGGGTGGGACGGCACGGTTGGGTTGCAAAGGGTTTTCCAATTTCTAGTGCCCACAGATGCTGTATTTGTAAGCGTTCCAGGCACCTATTACCCAGAGTTCCTTACCTAAGCATGATACATATCAAGAATCCAGCATCCCATGGCAGATGTTAAATACCCGCCATCTTAAGCTGATGTGGTGGCAGTTGTTAGGTGCAGTGGCCAGGCTGCCTTTCCCTTGGGACTTTGCTTCATAATTGCATTGCTTCCTCCTAAGGTTAGTTAAAAGTAATAAACCATCCTGGATCCCCAAAGCAATTTGATTTGCTAATTAGGAAGAAAACAAGATCTTGTTGATTGTCTAACCCCAACATCTTCGTTTGACAACACAAACCACTGTTTAAAAAGGGATGGTGTTCATTTCCAATTATATAGGAGAATAAGGGCCATACACATTTTTTTTTCAAAAATCAACTCTTTTTTTAGCTGTTTTTGAAAGTTCCAGTTGAACAAACTAAGGAAGACCATGGAAGGAATGCATCCCTGTGAGAGGAAGAAGTAAAGCCATGAACCCACCTGCCATAGATCTTCCACAACTTTAAGAGTGGGTAAGCAATGGGAGGAAATAATTCCTCATTTTGTTTATTAATGAAGTCACAAGAGATAAGCTCTGCCTATTGTGGGTAGGAGGTTGAATCTAATTTCATTGAACAAATAAGCCATTCTAGCTCAATGACTCATAAGGTGACTTCAGTCAAAATAAACCTAATTTATTCTTCCTTCCCTTTATACCCCACTGTTTCCAGAAATCCAAAGAGGCCACTATACCAGAAATACTCCAAGTGGGTTAGCATTTTGCTCAAGATATGGTGTGATGAGAATTGTCGTCTCTGTGCTATGAGCAGGTGAGGTGGGTGTGACGTAAACAGCCACTTCTGTGTTGAGTCCATGACGTGGCAGGGGTTGAAACCTATGAACTGGAGTGTCTAGATAGCTTCTAGCTAGGGGACGATTGACTGCTGGTGAATCTTACTTTGTGGGTATATCACCAATGGTTTTATAGTGCTTTCCTGAATCATGAACTTATAGTAGCCATTGAATGAACTAATCACTGATTTTGTGATATGTGCTGTTACCAGATGGCTCATGGAGAATCAAGATTTCCAAGTAGAGGAAATGCTACGTGTGTATGTATGGTGTGTGGGATGTATGCTCACAAGCATGTAGGTGTGTACCCTCATGGTTGCACATGGGGAGGCTAGAGAATGACTTTGAGTGTCCTCTACCATTCTCTGCCTTGGGACAGTATCTCTTAGGAAATTGGAAACTTGCTAGTTTTTTTTGTGGGGGCTATGCTGGTTGGCCAGCAAGCTCTCAGGATTCATCATCCCTCCACCCCACAGTGCCAGAGTACACAGCCATGCCTGGCTCTTTATGTGGGTACCAGGCATTCAAACTCAGTACCTCATGCTTATAGATCAAGAGCTCCTACCTACTGAGCCCACTCTCTAGCCCCTAGTGGAAATTCTTAAGGAGGCTTCTCAGCTTCATCGTGGTCCATTATTTCCAACACTCTTCCAGACATATCCATTTGACTTTCTTTCTAACTCTACTGGTCCTGCCCAAGTCTCTCCCCAATGTTTCTTACTGCTCTATCAATACCAGACTCATCGACAGTTTCTCAAGATGGCCGGAACCACCCCCTGGCTCTTCCACTGCTCACTATCCTCAAGTTATATTTCTGCTTCCACGCACCATCTCCCATTAATACTTTTATTTCATCTGCACCATCATCTGTAACCTGATTACGTTTCTCTTCAGTCACCGTTTCTCCTACATATGGGTGTCAATCATTTTTTAGAGGCTCTTGTGATCATGCACAGCTCTTTTTCTTGAGACTCTCTAGTGACCCTCTTTGCTTAATGAATCAAGTTTAGACTCCTTATCTTGATGTTCTGAGAGGTTCACTTTCTCTCCAGTCAACATGTTTTCATTGTTCATTTTTAGCCTTTCTTCTTACTCAGTGATCTCAGTCTCTGTATGGCAGATCAATCTTATTTACGGTCGTTTTAAAAGCAGTGCACACTCGACCATATGTTTCAGGGTTCAGCATAAGACCACATTATTGCCCTTTCTTGCTTAGGACACTCTATTTTTATGCCAACTATTTTAGAAAAAGGTTATTAGGTTACCTATTTATTTGCATGGCCCTTGATGTAATGTACACTTGCCTTAGCGACGAGATGTTTAGTTCTTTTAGCATAAAGTAATAGCTCCGATTCATCTCCAGCCTTCAGATCTCCAGACAGAGACACTAACTGTTGTCATTTTGAGAAGAATTATAAGGATATATTTTTGTTGTTGTTGATTACCCCACCCAGTCCTTGCTGCCTGAGACAGAAGCCACCAATCATACAAAAGTCACCAATCACATCAAAGTTATCTCAGGCTAATGGCTGTTGATGTGGCCCAGGATGCCACGGTCTCATCATTTCAGCATACAGTGGGTGTCTGGTGTGTCAAATGAATGAATGATAGCTGTGAGGAAATACTCGGCTCCCAGATCCAATTTTCTATTTTCTTCCACTCAGATAAAAAAAGTGAAGCGGTTTAATGATGTCAGCCGGGCTAACAAGAGGCGATGGGCACTTTCAGTCCTAGCTTAAGAAGGTGAAAAACATTTGATTTTGAAGATGGTTTTCCTATAACAGCTAGGTGTCTGGAATGATTTTTTCCCCCCGACTTCTCTGCTCTGATCTTACTTGAATAACTTGACTTTCAGTAACACTTTTATCTAGTCAAGTTCAGCGGTGGCAATTCTTCCCTGGTGTTATGTCTTGAAGCATATTCTCGAAGGACAATTAAAAACTGGCCTCAGCATGCAGCCTCTCTTTCCTTCTCTGTCACTTCAGTCCCTGCTCACTGTCTCAGTCCCAATCTTGATGTCTGTCCCAAGACAGAGTTCTTCAGTCTGTAACACGTCTGAATCATATAGAATCGGTATGTATCTTATATTATATATGCTTATTATTACATGCCCATATATTATTATGGGTATCATAAATGTCAACATTTATTTGCATGTGTTTCTGTGAATTTCCCAAGGGCAGTAGCTGTCTCATTCATCTTTGCCTCCTGACATGCTGTCAACTGTAAGAGCTGTCCCATTGATGTCCACTGATAGAAGAGTGATGAGGAAGAAATCAAACATTCAGGGCCCCGTCTGCTCTGGCTTCCACCATGAAGTGGCATTTTGGTGGCTAACCATTCTCCTGGTCTGGCACTTCCGCAGCTGAAGAGCTGGGGAGTGTGTGGCCAGAAGCCCTGAGTGCCTATCCCGGAGCACCAGCCAGCTGAGCCAGGAAGTACCACAACCACAAACAGAGCCCTGCCTTTCTTCTGGAGGAAGGTCAATATTGAACTTTGAAATTGTGGGGTGTTAACCTGGCACTCCCAAGAGCGAGAAGTAAGTCTCAAGGAGTCCCAGCTGAGGCCTCCCTTCTCTGCTGGGGGACCAGTGAGCTGGGATGGGGGTGGGGGATGAGAGTGCATCCTGTCTGCAAGACTGCTTCTCTAGAGGGACATTCTAGTTCAGGGTCTTTACATGTAATGTGTGGCTCTCATAGGTGACATTAAAGGGTATTTGACAAGATTACTTCAAGTCTGTCAATACCTGCTGGGAATTCTATCTTAGACAATGAGCTTTGCAGGCAAGCTGCCTGTCCATCTTTACAATGGTGGTGGTGGTGATATCAGGTAATCTCAGTGGTTTCTAACATGGTTGGTGGCCTTTGCCTAAAGTCCTTCAGTGAATGCATTTTATAGGTCAAAGAAAGAATGACTACAGGGCATTAGCCAGCAAGTTCTTCGTTGTTGTTGTTGTTTTGTTTTGTTTTTAAGCAGTTAAGTCTCTGGGTAATTTTTAAATAAAATAGTTACTATATGAAACATAGATACATTTTGATTCTCCTTTGTAAAGAATAAGTGTCTACTTTTGTAACTCTACTAAAATGGCCTCATGACTGTGCAGCCCAAAGGGCCCAGCCTGGAGAAGCAAATCCAGCTGAAGAAAATTTAAGATGAAGATTAGCAAATTAACAAGGCAGGAAAAGCCAGACAACCCATTAACCTACTGCTGCTGAGCCAGGCTGGTTGGGGCACCCACCAGGCTGTCCCCTGGTTGAAATGTGTACTCTGAAGTAGAAGCCTTGAGTTCCCGAATGTTCTCCAGTCCCTGGGAATGTTTTCTTTGCATGTCACTTCCTCTGCTGAGCTTGAGTGTGGAAATCACATTGTGTTGTTCTGAGATGGTTGCCATGGGAACATCGCAACCTAGTCATTATCTACTCAGGCTACTGATTATATTAAATCAGGAGACAGAGCTGAGGAAGGGCTGCTAAGGGAGCCAGCAGCCGCCTCCTCTCTGAAGATTGTGATTCCTGGGCTACTGTCCCCTCTCTGTTGGTGTCTTTGAACACAGAATTTTCTCAACACTTGTCTCTCCTGTTTTCCCTTCAACAGAGCTAGGAAATGAAATCCGTCCACAGGAAGTCGGCATTGGGTAATAGAGCTGTTACATTTCCTCCGCTCTAGCCCTCCTACAGTTAGTTCTCTGTTTTAGCTCTTCCCTGGCATAAAAATAATTGCCTCCCCCTTCTCTCACCCTGTTCTCCCCTCCACGTTTAGGTGTAAAGATAACTCTTTTTAAAGATCCATGTTCCCCGAGTCCCACACAATGCTGCTAGAGACTCCATTTCCTGCTACTTTCCCAGAGAAACTTCTAGAAACTCATACAGATGTTTCTCGTCTACTTGTGGAAATGGAAACAGGAAACAAAATTGGCTCCTGACAAGTACTTTTGTCTCATGTATTTCAACTGATCTGGATGCTCTTTTACGAGGAAGAGTTTGAGATCTTTATTCCTGGAATATTATACTCTATTATGATTATGAATCGTTATGATGACGATGACGGGCAAATGTTTATTGTGATACAAATGTATCACAAAATGTATCATGTGATACAAGATGATGTTTTGAATTAAATATAGATTGCGGAATGGCTAAACGTAGTCAGTTCACATCTGCATTACACATTGACTTTTCTGTGCTGTGAACACTCTGAAATTATCTTCTCAGCAATTTTCAAGTATATAACAAATTTTTTTAAAAAAGATTTCTATTTTTAAGGATGTGTATATATGTATGCATGTATGTGTGTATGTGCACACAAGTGCAGGTGCCTGTGGAAGCCCGAAGATGGTGTCAGATCCCCTGGAGTTGGAGTTACAAGTGAGTGTGAACTTCCTGATATGGGTGCTGGGTCCTCTGCAAGAGCAGTCTGTGCTTTTAACCACTGAGCCAACTTACCAGCCCCAATACATTCGTTCTTAACTGCAGTCACTAAATTGTACTTCTTAACTTCTTTTTTTTTTAATTGTTTTTATTTGATATGTATGGGTGTTTTGCCTGCATGCATGCATGTGCACCAGTTACGTGCCTTTTGCCTGCAAAGGCCAGAAGAGGGTGTGAGATCCCCTGGAACTAGAGTCACAGATGGTGGGTGACGCGCCACCAGGTGAGTCCTGGGAATCGAACCCACTTCTCTGGAAGAGTGCTCTGATCCACTGAGCCTTCTCTTCAGCCCTTGAACTTAATCTTACATGTCATGTTTGAGTGACATTGTGTTGAGTACTCTTTCGTGGGCAGGCATTTACAATGGACTGGTCTGTAATTTATTCTTCAGACCAGAACAGACTAAAAGGGAAGCTCCTGTAATGACTAAGGATGTCTGATCAAGAAAAAAATAAAGAAAATTAGGACCATGAGAGACAAATGAGGTGTTTAACTATTTTGTTATGTAGGCAATAGAACTGTGGTACAATATAGTGACTGCAGTTAAGAACAGATGTATTGGGGCTGGTAAGTTGGCTCAGTGGTTAAGAGCAGGTATTGCTCTTGCAGTACCTTCCTCCATGTACATGGAAGGGGATTTTTTTTTTCAGAAGAATGTGTGTGTAATTAAGAATAATTGTTTCAAATTAGAGTTTTATACTTAGATCAATAAGGAAGTTTGTTTTCTTTTTCCACTTCTGTTGTGTGTAACTTTAGCCCGTGTTAACTTCATTCTTAAGGGATGGTTCCAGAAGGTGGGAAGAAGATGACGATAACAAAGGACAGTGGCCTGGACTGTCTGTGTTCATGGAGTTATAAAACCCTTCTCAATCTGCTTAAAGGTATCTACAACAGGGGGTGGTAACATCTTCCTAACAAGGGCCCTCAGCAGGTAAGTTTGGCTTTGTGGATCACGTGGACGTCACTGTAGCTGCCCTACACATTTTGCACTGTGGCGGCCCTAGAAGGCTTATCAGAAAATGGCCATGGCAGCATTCCAGTAAGACTCTATTTCCCAAAGGAGGCAGGGAACAGATTTGGTGCGCTGGCTGTCGTTGACCACCTCTGCTGCCATATCCACAAATACCATTTGGACAGAAGACAACTTATTGTAAGTATTAATTCTGATGTCCCCTGTCTGCTATGACAGGTTGGACAACGTGGAGGTGCAATGGACCTTCCTATTCAGTATGTATCTTTCCCCCTTATGCATAGGCTGGAGTTTCAAGGCAGGCATTGAAGTAGGTGGTAAAGGAGAAGCAGCCAGGAGCATTGTGGGTGGTAGGGAATGGCGGTTGCGTGGGAGCCATTAAGCATTTTAGTAGAAAGGCTGTGGGAATACAGACTAGGAATAGGAGTTTTAGTGATTTGTGTTTTTTTTTTTTTGCCTACGTTGAATTTATTTTAAAATTTAAATTTATAAATGATTTATTTTCAAGCCTTATATCAGATTCTGTCTCAGGAGAGAAAGCAAAACTACGATCATTTGAGTAAAATGGCCGTGGGTCCGTGTCTATCTCGAAAGAAATGGACACAAAATACGTAACGCAAGGGACTAAGAAAACGGCTCAGTGAGTAAAGTGCTTGTCACACACACGTGAGAACCTGATTTGTTTGGTATTTTTTAAAATAAGTCCTCACTGTGCAGTCCTCACAGGCCTGGAACTCCTCATGGAGACCTGGCTGGCATTGACCTCACAGAGATCTGCCTGCCTTCACCTCCCAAGCGCTAGGACCTGAGTATGATCTCCAACACCCCTAACAAAAGCCAGGGATAGGAGTGCCTGCTTGTAACCCCAACACTGAGGAGGCAGAGACAAGAGGAATCCCAATGCAGGGCTTGTTGACCAGTCAAACTAATCAGTACATGAGGGGCGGGGGCAGGGGATATAAACGAGAGATGCCACCTAAAAAAACAGAGTGGGGAGCAATTGAGAATGATACCCAGCATTGACCTCTAGTCTACACACACACACACACACACACACACACACACACACACGCATGCACGCACACATGCACACACGCACACGCACGCACACATACACACACGCACACATATGCTTACACACAAACAAACATGTACACACACATGCATATAAAGCATATATTGAAAAAGAATATTTCAAACTAGTTTGGCAGTTGTTACGTAGAATTGCAATTGGTGGGTACAATCAAAGTTTTAGGAGAAACTTCCCAAAGTTTCTAAAATGCTTCTCTTTAGGCAGAAAACACATCTTTAATTATACAGGCAAACCTCAAGGAGGGTATGAAGAGTTGAAAGACAGTTAAATAGATGGTAGACTTTATAAGGAGTGGAGATGTGACACACGTAATATACTTTATGTGACTGGACTTTGCAGAGATGCCCACATACCTACCCCCACCTGGTAACAAGCTGCTGTGGTTGCCAAGTTAGGAAGCTGCAAAGGGATCACCGCAATGGTGATGGCTCATGCTCCGACTCCCGCCGTGCAGGCATTACAGACAGAGAGGGGTGGGTTGTATCACGACTAAATACAAACCTCACAGTTCTTCAGGCACGCTGTGCTGTTCAGGTAAAGGCAGTGACGGCTTACATTTACAGCTATTTAAGGCAGCCTTTTGTCAGAGGAGTACTTAATGTCATCGGTAAGTTAACTCTGTAGTTACGGAGTAGCTGGTAACTATAAAGAACTGTTGAGTTCAGGACCTTTGTAGTTTAGTTAGGGACATACCTTATACATCTAGGAAACCGAGGCCACTTAAAAAGCCTAATACAGTGAAGGAAGATTAGGACTGTTATAGTATATTAGATAAAAAGGGAAAGTAGTGAATTACCTAGAACAAGGTCCTAAGGAGAATAGAAAGGGAATTGCAGGGTGGGTGGCCAATATTTTTACTGGATGAGTGGATAGTTTTGAGTAACAGGTGCAGGGAAATGGAGGTGGAGATCAGACAGGGTCTGGGGATTCCAGACAGGGCCCAGGCATCAGAAAGCCCCTTGAGGATCTCCTGCAGAGGGTCAGAGGGAGGGCAGCCACTTACAGATGATCCTTCAAATATGACCAGTATATAGAAATGATGGCTATCTGTAGTCTATATACATACACACACACACATACATACACACATGCACACATATATACACATATTTCTCAGATTAAAAAGGAAAACAAATGATTTTTAAAAATTTACTTTTCACATGCAGAGACCTTTGTTAGAGACAATTAACTACTCCATACTCTACTACAAAGACCGTCACACTTAGTAGTGATGCTTGTGAGCATTGGGGTTGAATTAAGGACCCTTTAGAACCTTGGCTTTATAAAGACCTAATTCCCAGTTCCCTCATTGGTTCCTCGATTATATTAGAAACCATGAAATAGCATCTATCTACGGTTGGAAAGAGGCTTTTTGGTAATTTTCTCCCCGGGACTCGGTGGGAGAGTTCCGGTGTAGATGAATAATGTCCTGCTTTGTGGAACCTCCCTCCTGGTGACCCAGACATTTATACAGCCAGGAGACTGCCAGCAGTGTAGCTTACATGGGGCATTAGAACAGCTTGTATGGCATCATAAGGAGAGGTCAGAGGTACTACCTGAGCTCCCACAGGATACAGTCAATGCTGCATTGGTCTAGCTCCCACACATTGTATTTGATATTGCATTGTCTAGAGGTGGCACAGTGTTGAGTTTTACAAAGGGTTGGCGGGGGTCGGGTGGGGGTGGGTATTTGCTTCTAGTATTGAAGAAGTTATTCTGTCTCTACACCCTTGGAAGAGCTGAAAAACAGGCCCTGAACAATGGTAGGAGAAACACAAACATGTCCATTTTCTACTGGCCTTTCACCAATCTTAGGATCAGAAATAGCAAAGTCTAAATTTTCCTAGTCATTTCCAGGGGTTGAGGCAAATCAGATTACCGCCTGTGCGGAGCTTGTTTATGTCAGAGGAAAGTAATACCCTGTGGATACCATCCAGCACTTTGAAATTTATAGATGGGCAGGGATGTGAGGCCCAAACAACAAAATCCTTGGGGCGAATTGTGCAATCTATTATTGGCGGCTCCTTCCATCCACCACAAGTCCGAGGTGAAGGATCACCATGACAGAAGATATAAAATCTTGAGAAACGGCCTGTCACTGGTTTGAATTTCCTAATGAATGTAAGATTAAGTAACAATGGAAGGAGAGGATGCCCTACCAAGTGCATCACAAAGCGGGAAGGAAGCGGCAGTGTGGATGGGAAGGACTTCCCTTTAATGATGGGTCATTAAGAATATAAAAAATAGGGTTTGCAGAACAGGAGGATAAGAAGAGAGAGTTAGTGATGGGGGGGGGGGTGTCCTAGGATTTACCTGTGAAATTTAAAAAACTAAACAGCATTTCCCCTAGCCCTACCCTGGCTGCAGGTGGAGAATTGTTAGAAGGCACAAAGAGCATCTTGTGTTTTCTTTTTCTTTAACTTTCTTTTTCCTTCTTTTTTCTTCTCTCTCGTCTCTCATCTCTCTCTGTCTCTGTCTCTCTCTGTCTCTGTCTGCTGTCTCTCTCTCTCCAGACTGGCCTCCAATGACTAGAGATCCTCCTGTCTCTGCCTCCCTCATGCTGGCATTGAAAGCTACCGGCTTGTTTTCAACGCTGATGTGAGAGCCTTGGGGCAGAGCTCAGAGTCCCTTCCCACGTGGGGAACTTGAGAGACAAAGGCTTAAGTTCCAGTTGAGGGGACAGAGGGAGAGGAAGGAAGGCAGACCTTGCAAGGTTTTGAAGTTCATGGGGGAAATGAGGTGGTTTGTCTCCCCCCTAAAGAAAACATTTGTTCCTTTCCAGGTACACTTGGTTACTCACTGTTGAGTAGACGGAAGTCAATGAATGGGTAGGAGCCGCGGCGTTCGGCAGGAACCCCGGTCTGACCCCTTAGTCGTACATCTCCTAGAAAACAGAAAATCCAAACAAATGTTGGAAACCGTTGCCAAGGATATTCACTTTTCCTCCGCAAGTCCTCCTAACCAGTTATGTCAGTGGCACCAACACAGGATGTTAGGAGAAAATCCTCTCCTTTTCACCCCGCTGAAGAGAGTGCTGGATGGGAACGGGGTGATTAATTACTGCGGAGCGTAATGGATCTGCCAAGACTACACCGGATCAACCACTACTCTCTTGTATTTACCTGCCCTGTGAGAATTTCAACAGTTTCCATCATTGTCTTATGCTCCCCGGAGCTGGAGAGATGGAGTAGCTGAACCTGGAGAATGGATGGTGTTCCCTGGTTGTAGCGCCTCCCTTAGCGGGTGTAATGGCCCAGTGCATTATTTTCTGATGGTGTCCACCTTCTTTGCCTATAGGCTGTGCCATTGGTGAACATTATAGCCTGCCAACTCAGTGACAAATAGTTTAGACTCCTACTTGCTCTTGTTCTCATGACAGTGTTTCCAATATTTATCTCTTTTCAGCTTTTTCTAGTGGCTGCCTTCATGTCCCTTTTTGGTGTGTATGTCCTGCCTTCCCAACCTGGGGAGGAAAGCAAGTAGAGAGGAGACAGTGGACTTGAGAACAAAGCAGACCTTGGAGAAACCTAGTTTGGACACTCGCTACCTGTGTTATTTATTTTGGGAAGCATATTTCTCTCTGCTTCAGGCCTCCTGTCCAATGAGAAGGACTTGCTTCCAAGTGCCTCTGTCTGAGGGTCTAAAATGACTCTGGTTACTTGGCAATGGCTGCTGGCCTGCCCTCTTCCGGACGCCCGCAGAGCAGGGGCCGTGAACGTTATGTGGTCTGCATTTCTCCATCGCACTTTGTGTACCTTCTGGTGCTTGGTAGACACTAAGTGATTGCTCCGCCAACCATTACATATCATGTGGACTCCAAGGAAAGGCAGAAATGCATGATCAGGAATGGATTTCTGGAAGAACTGAGTCAGGGAAGGTTCTAGAACCATGGTTCTTAACCTGCGGGGTTGCGAACCCTTTGGACCATCGGAAGACACAGATATTTACATTATGATTCCTAACAGTGGCAAAAATCACAGTTATGCAGTAGCAGCGGAATAGTTTTATGGTTTGGGGTCACCACAGCATGAGGAGCTCTATTAAAGGGTTGCAGCTTTAGGAAGGTTGAGAACCACTGCTCTAGAAGCATCAGAGCCAGGAACAATGGGGCACCTCTCAGAAGCCACTTTCCCCCAGACGTCACAGGAGCCTCAGCCTGGGAACAGAGAGGAGGGACAGTCTGATCTTTGAGGTCAGCCAGACCTGAGGGAGCGTTCCACCCACTGCTACCCTTGCGACAGACAAAGTGAAGATTCCCTTACAGGCAGGAGCTTGAAACATTCTGGGTTTTGTACTTCATGTTGGTGCCTTAGGCGTCCTGATTTGTGTGATCTAGTACTTCACTGTGCTTTGGTGTTGGAGATTCTTACAACTTAAGGACTAGAAAGGGGTAAGTTAATTTTTAAAACAGATAAAGGAAAGTCAAAGGATGAAGGAAAAGATGAAAATTTCGCTAAAATATGAGTGTTATCTGTAGAGTGTAGTGGTGCATGCCTATGCCACCCCAATACCCAGGAGGCTGAAGCAAGGAGAATCATGACTTCCAAGGTAGCCTGGCCTATGTAGCAATACTTCTGTGACAAAAATGCACACACACACACACACACACACACACACACACACACACACAAACACTCAACCACTGAGCCAAAGAAACTAAGAAGTAAAAGGACCTTGTTTTATCTTTTTTTTTTTTTTTTTTTTTTTTTTGGTTTTTTCGAGACAGGGTTTCTCTGTGTAGCTTTGCGCCTTTCCTGGAGCTCACTTGGTAGCCCAGGCTGGCCTCGAACTCACAGAGATCCGCCTGGCTCTGCCTCCCGAGTGCTGGGATTAAAGGCGTGCGCCACCAACGCCCGACTCTACCTTGTATTATCTTGAACACCTACATTTGTAACACTTCTGATTTCACAAACCTTTCTCATAAACCACTGTGGTGGATTTTTTGTCATGCATCTTTCATTGGTTGTTTATCATAGCCTAGTGAGGAGAAATACTATTATAGTCCTTGTTTTATAAGTGAGAACACAGTGGCTCTAGGGAAAAAGGCTGAGAGACTACTACCCTTTATCCTGGAGCCTCAGTAAAGGGCTCAGATCCCTCCCAAGCTCCCAGGAAGAACACACCAGCTTTCCTTGAGTTCATGGTGCTTTCCTCTTGCAATGGGCAGAGCTAGTATCAAGTCTAGGTTCTTTGACTCATGTGCAGGGCTCGCCTCAACACCATGTCTAACAGTTTGTAGACTTCATTTTCAAAATGAAATGACAAGGAGATCTCAGACCCCTATACTGTGGAATTTGGACTTGCAGCAGCCATTCAGAAAACGACAGCATGTGCATCAAAAACTCATCCAGTGCTAATGCAAATGAATTTATAGCTTGTAATTATGTGTGGCACACATGTGCTTTAAAAATCTAAACCACAACCCATCAAAATGCAGAGAACAAGTGACCATGTTAAAAATCTACAGCACAACTCCTGCACTTGGGAAAGGCTTGGGGATCACAGAGGAAGAAGGGGCGGGAAGACTGTAAGAACCAGAGGAACAAAAACTTGTTGTGAAGTTTCATCTCCTAGAAATGTCAGAGAAGCTACACCCAGGAAGTCTCATCAACATGGCAGCCTAAACAAGACCTGAACAAGAACAACACAAATAGACGTGCTAGCACACGGAAGGGGGAAACCTTATCAGGCCTCAACACTAGACAAAGAACTACGAGCAGGAATGTTGAGAGCAGAAGAAATCGTCTTCCCTAGGGAAGAACCCCTGAAATGGTTCTCCAATTCCAAGAAATCAGCCCTGAGATCATTCATACAAGCAACATTATGTGGACTATGAAAGTTGTGTTTACATATTTAGGGGTGTGTGTGTGTGTGTGTGTGTGTGTGTGTGTGTGTGTGTGTGTTGTGTGTAAAACAACAGTTAAAGAAATAGAAAACTTGAGATAGCACAAGACAAGCTGCATGGGAAGAGCCGGAGGGAGGAAATGGAAAGAGGAAAATGACATAACTATATTTTAATTAAAAAAAATTAAAGAAAATCTATGCACAGGTGTGCTGGCTGGTCTTCTGTCAGCTTGACACACAAGCTAGAGTCATCTGAAAGGAAGGAACCTCAACTGAGAAAATGCCTCCAGAAGATCCAGCTGGAAGGCATTTTCTTGATATGTGGTCAATGGGAGAGGACCCAGCCCATGGTGGGTGGGTCCATCCCTGGGCTGATGGTCCTGGGTTCTATAAGAGAGCAGGCTGAGCAAGTTATGGGGAGGAAGTCATTAAGCAGTGCCCCTCCATGGCCTCTGCATCAGCTCCTGCCCTCTAGGTTGCTGCCCTGTTTGAGTTCCTATCATGAATTCCTTCAATGATGACCAGTGAGGTAGAAGTGTAAGCCAAATAAACCCTTTCCTCCAGAACTTGTATTTCGGTCATGGTGTTTCTTTGCATCAATAGGAACCCTAACTAAGACCGCGGGTGAGACTGTAGGTGTTTCTAGGAAGCTGTCTGGGTTTGTGGCTTTGTTGACCTGGTGTCATGCCTTGAGCTCTTCTCGGAGATTTGAGGCTTGCTATTTGAATTGACTTCTCTCTTAGTATTTTCTTTCAGTCTTGAAAGAATTGCTTTTGAATTTGTAGTTATGAGGGAACCATTTTCTCAGAATTTTCTGAGAGAAATTTTCTGTGTGATAGTGATGTTGGTTTTAAAACCTTCCTTGCGCAGGGTTCATTTCTGTTGCCAGTCTAGGGATGCGGGGCATAGAGATGCCTCACCATGGAAGACTGTAGATTTAGGGAAACTAAAGAAAGCATTGCATAGCAGAGTAGGTAGAGGGGAGGCACACACTAGGAATTAGGGGATCCCTGTCCTGATAGGACCAACATGCTGTCATAGTGAAGTACATTATATAAATCTGTAATCACTCTGAAGTTCAGTTTTATAACATTTAACTTACATAATTACATGAACTTTGCCCCCTTTATAAGATTTATTGTGAGGACATATTATGACATGTGAAAATAATATGACCAACATTTATTGGCTACTTAGGCCCTGCTGAGCATTTTATATGCATTACATTATCAATTAAACAATTTGAAGTAGGTATTATTATTTTTCATTATTATTATTGTTATTGTCATTATAACATTTTGTGGCTGAGGAAATGAAAGCCAATGGAAATTTGATGTGTCCAAACTTAATACAGGTTAGTAAGAATTTGTGCTTAAACTCAGAGCTGACCCGGAGTCCATGCTCTTGACATCTTTCCTCTATTATCTGCATTGAAAACCGCACAGACTGTTAAATACTAGCCTTTCCTTGTCTATCGTATGCTGTGATTTCTACATGATGATGAATGAGGTACGTGACCATCATAATCCTGCAAACTGAATACTGGGGAATCTATCACCTCGACAAATCCAGGATTCAGTCAAAGAGATGTTTATTCAAAGAGCATTTCAGTGAGGATGGCTGTAGGAATAAGACACTAACTTCTGTTCTGGATCAACAGGCTAGCTATTTCTTTCGAGTCTGGGATGGAAAACTATTACTAGAACTATCACTGGGCAGAATCAATGGAGTTTGTGATTTACTTATTTGAGTTCTCAGTGAAGTGGCATTTTCATGATGAACCCCCACGTTTGGGGAAAGAGATAACAGTAAACAAGTTGCTATGGAAGACATCTAAATAGAAAACAGAATAGAAAATATCAACAGGAGAGACTACAAACAATGACCTTACCACAGATTCAGCTTCAGGCTTACGTCCTGTGCAGCTATGGTTAAAGTCTGGGGGGCTGGTGGCTGTCACACCTATTGACAGCCCTTAAGAGGTAGTAAACGATTGCTTTTGGAGAGAATTAAGCCATGTTGAAAACACCAGGAAGGCCAGGGGCAGCATGTATCTTTCAAGTTTTCAACATGAATTTGAATAAAAACAAACTGGACACACCCTACCGCGGGCCTTCTTACTATTAGAGGAAGATGGACATTTTAAGCATATAGTTGTCTATATGGAAAGTTATCTTTCTTTCT
>CABHPH010127381.1:1102-15115 GCA_902168325.1 Peromyscus nudipes
GTGTGTGTGTGTGCACTGTGCATAAGCCGATCTGACTCCAGAAGTTGCTTTAGAACTGTTAAGATTCTACAAAACTGACAACAATGCAGAAGTCTGACTTACTCTTTTCTATCATCCTACAGAAAAACCAGTTCTGCATCAATTTATGCACTCACTAAATTTACTATTATAAATGTATCTGCTCTTGGGCTTCTCTGTTCACAGGGCATAAAATCTGTGTAGTTAAATAAACTCATTTCTATGTCAACTGCTATTGTATCATTTTCTGAATATTATCTTCTAGCAAGATAACTGATAAGAAGGACTAACAGAGCAAAATAAATTATGGATGTGACAGAATCTGCCCTGAAACACAAACACACTCTTCCAATGGTCGTGTGCACAACTGCCCACACTCACTTACCTTGATCATCTTTGTCGTTACTATTTGCAAACTCTGGTGAGTATTTGGAACAATCTAGGCCCAAAAGTTCCTGCTGTTGTTTTAAAATTTCATCCATCAATCTGGAATTATTTCTCTTGAAAATACCTTAAAAAGAAAAGTATGAACAAATAGATCACAACCAGGTTAGGTGATATTCTTCAATGACTAGTGGATGTTTGTTGTGGATACAATACTAGACCCAAACCTGGATCCATTTCAAATAAAGCAGTAATGACTAGTCTCAAACTAGATCTAAAAGGGAAACATGAGAGCAGAGCTGGTTAATAAGGAGTCTGGCTTTAGGCTCAGTCAGAAACAGCTTAGCTACTTGGAAGCAATGTGAACATGTGAATACAACAGACTAAGACCCGAGAAGGAATTTTAAGAGACCCCTTCCCTGAAACCTTTATTCACATCCTAAGAGACTGAAATCCAGTGTCCCGAAAGGGCTGGTCTTTACTCCTGACTCCCAATCGAACATCTTTTCTCTACAGATTTATTATATACATGAAATGCTACTGCCTCAATTTGATTTGTTTTATAATAAGAGAAAGCAGTATAAATTATGCACAAAGTAAAGAATAAATTAAGAGCAAAACTGTTGGGAGGCCCTGCTGGTCAGAGGCTGCAGCCTATCATAGGCTGGCAGCTTTCCCTAAGCTGGGTAACATGGAGGACTTCTCCCTCCCCTGCTGCAGTGAGACTTCCTGCTCTCTACCTGCCTTTATCTGGAGCCTCTCCCTAGGCCCAAAGGACTGACCTTCTCTGAAAGCTGTCTCTAAGCCTGGATGCCTGATTTATCTCTATCATGATCCTTGGCACAGTTCCCCCGCTAGAAGTCTTTCCACCTGCTGCACACCTAGTAACTAAGACTTGAACTAGGAGCTTTGCTGTAGGACTAACTCAGCCTTATGATAGGAGCCTGCCACTTAATGCAAATTAGGGTTTGTCCCCAGGCCTCCCAATCCTACATATTCCCTATATTCTGGAATAAAGCTGAGCTGATTTGCCAAAGTCATCTCCTAGAGGGCTATCTCCGTCATATCCACAGCCATCTGAAACCAGTTTCCTGCATCTGCTCCCTCCTCCCTCATGAACCAAGGCAGTCAATGATCCAGAGGAAGAAGCAGAACCACACAAAACTTAGAAAATTTAAACCCAAGTACAAAAATACAATGTTTTTTGATCTTCTAATCGTGCACAGAAGTTAAGGTTAGTGACCACCACATCCCTTAGAGGAAAAAAAAAGAAGGAAACTATGTAGCACCCATCTAATGATCTAACTTAAAAAGAAGAGGAGGAGGTGAGGAGAAGGTGAGGAAACAGGAAGAGAAGGGAGAGGATCAGCTGCATGCAAATACCAAGCTGGACTCATCCACATAAGAGTAGTGTGGTGATGTGAATGAAAATGGCCCCCATAGGCTCATAGGGAGTCCCATAGGCTCATAGGGAGTCCCATAGGCTCACAGGGAGTCCCATAGGCTCATAGGGAGTCCCATAGGCTCATAGGGAGTCCCATAGGCTCATAGGGAGTGGCATTATTTGAAAGGATTAGGACATGCGCCCTTGTTAGAGTAGGTGCGGCCTTGTCAGAGGAAGTGTGTCACTGGGGTGGGCTTTGAGGTTTCAGAAGCTCAAGCCACACCCAGTGGCTCACTTGCCTTCCTGCTGCCTGTCAACCCAGATGTAGAACTCTCAGCTACCTCTAGTACCATGTCTGCCTGCATGCCTTCATGCTTTCCTTCCCTCCATGATGATAACGGCCTGAACCTCTGAAACATAAGCCAGCCCCAATTAAATGTTTTCTTTTATAAGAGTTGTAATGGTCATGGTGTCTCTTCACAACCAAGACAAACAGTAATAAAAAGCGATGTCTTCCAATGGAAGAAGGCTTACTAGGATGTCTCAACAGTAGGCAAAGGTGCCTGCTATGAGTTCAATTCCAAAAGCCACATGATGAAAAGAGTCAATCCCCACAGTTGCCTTCTGACCTCCACACACATGCCTTGGCACACATTCACTGCCCTACACATGATAGATGGATGGATGGATGGATGGATGGATGGATGGATGGATGGAAGGAAGCAGACAGACAGAGTGAAGCAATGTTTCAAAGCAAGATTTGAGCTAAACAATCTAGGTAATTAAAAAGATCCCTAGAGAGAGGCCATTAGATGGAGGAAATGCTTAAGACAAAGTGGAGTCTGGAATGTGCAAAATACACACAAAGGCTGCTGATGCAAATGTTATGAGAAAAAGAGTGAGATGAGACTCTGAATTTTTATTTCATACTGCTTGCCAAACAGGTTTCCAACAATTTACAAGCAATGTATAGACAAGCAACAGACTACGACAGGACCTCACACATAATTCAGTTTAAAGACTACTATAAACAACTTAGTATAGAGAATATGACATAAGAGGTGAATGACGACAATCCCATGGCTTTTATACTAGGTAGCAGAAAATCACATTTTTTAAATTAACTTATTTATTTGGGGGGGAATGCCTGCCTGTCTGCCCGCCACAGGGCATGAGCCCACACGCGCCTGCCACAGCATATGCATGAGAATGTCAGAGGACAACCTGAAGGAACTGCCTCCTTCTACCAAAGAGAGCACAGGGTCTTGAGAGGTGGCTCAGCAGTTAAGAGTACAGACTACTCTTGCAGCAAACCCGAGTTCGTTCGTTCCCAGCTCCCATATCAGGCAGCTCAATCATCTGCAACTCTAGCTGCAGGGGAGCCTATGTCTTCTTCTGGACTCTGTGGGCATCTGCATTCACACTTGCACACTCCATGTGATTAAAAGTAAAGGAAATCCTTTTTAAAAACAGGCAAACTTAAGCAATGACAGCTACAGATGCCATTAAGTACAAGTCAAAAACCTCATATTTATAATACAAAAATATCCGTGCCACTTCAAAGACCAGATAAATATCTAATACAGACATTCAAATATTACAGGAGTCTCGATATCTACTAGGATGAAGTCCAGGCCAGTCCTCTTACCTCCCCAAATGGAGAGAATTCCTCCGCCCTCTCTCACTGCCCACAGGCTTCTCCTTGAGTTTAGTCACTCAGAAATCCTTAAATCCACTAGGGGGCAGAACAATGATAAAATGAATACGGCAAAATTTAGGGTGCATATTTAAAGGTATGCCAAGAAGACTAATAAAATAATGAGGAATCTCTATAAAGCTAATGTAAAGGTATCCATGCTGAACAAAACAGTCGAATTTTTAAGTAAGAAGGGATTGTTTTGTTCCTAACACATCCAGTTCATTCCAACCAACTTTTACCTCCACGTTCTGTAACAAGTAAATGTGAGCAGGGAGAAGACTTGACAGTGGTGGTGCACACTTTTAATCCCAGCACTCGGGAGGTAGAGACAGGCAGATCTCTGTGAGTTCGAGGCTATCCTGGTCTACAGAGGGAGTTCGAGGCCAGCCAGGGATACACGGGGGGGGGGGGGGGGTCTCAGAAAAAGTTGGGGGAGGGCAGGAGGGCACAGTAGCTCACATCTGTAATCCCAGAACTTAAGGAAGCTAACAAGCGTGATCACTGTGGGTCTGAGGACAGCCTGGGCTATATCCTAAATTTCAGAACAGCCTGGGCTATGACTTGAGGCTGAGACTTCATCTCAAAGCAGGAGAGGATGTGTTGTAAAAGTAAGTTTTTGGCATTTGGGGATAAGGAATGGAGGAAAAGAGGCAGAGTGAGAACTATAAACGGATGGGTGGGTGGGGAAGCTTGCGGTTCTCTAATTTCTAAAGGCAGCGTGACCTGCCCAGTCCCCCAGGCACCCTCTTCACTCTGCAGCATTCCCACCTCCATGCCCACTGGGAAGCTGAGATCTCAGGCTCCGCTCCAGCCACGGTTTCTCCACCCTCATTCCGTTTGTCCACTACCACTGCAGCTTCCCTCATGCGGCCTTCTTTATGACAAGTACCTTCCAGCAAGTCTCCCTGCCCCTTCCAGAATGTTTCACTAGGTTACCAAATCACTCAGCTTTGGGTGCATCTTGGCACGCTCCAACCTGAGTGTCTTCAATGGTTCCATGGTGCAGTAAACCACTCAACGTAAACTTGCTGTCTATGCTTCCACAGCAAATGGTAGAAATAATACGCGTTTAGGAAATAAATCAACCCATTTCTTTGCAGCTCTATAATCAACAAAACTGGGACTACTTTAGGCTCTGCAAACAGACGTAGTCACCCCAACCCTACCCTTTCCATGAACTTCAATTCTTCCAATTCTTTACAGGGCAGCTAAAGTGTCATTTTCTTCCTGAGACCTTCCCAGTGTCCCATTCTTCGCCCAATTAACAAGGACTGTGTTCAAATCCCTTAATAAACTTAATATCGCACTTTTTAAAGTAGCATTAACTTAACCAGCCACCTCCACCATGTTTTCTTTCCTGTGAATTTCTAGTTTGTTCATCTCTTTCCCCCAAGTCTCCTTCCATATAACAGGAGTTCAATGTTTACTTAATAAACTGAATTATCAGTGCACAAAGTGCCAACTAATAACGCCTGAAGGGGCATGAATGGAAAGTTTACTTTCCAGGAACCTCTCACAATACACGCAGACACTTCCTGATTGCATGCAGAATTTACAAGGCAGAATGGTCGATCCAGACTCGCAGAAAGAGAGAGCCTTGCTCTAGGCTAAGCTGGGCAGAGAACCGCTGAAATATAAACTATATAGTTTCTGTCTGAGGCTCACATGAAACAGGTTACAAGGAAAATTAATTCCTAGTGCTGCACAGCTGACCCCTATAGCTGATCACACTCTATGGCTTCATTTCATCCATAAACTATATGAGTATTACTAGCTTACAATTCTCTTTGGCAATCAAAGTCTACACATGCGTCACATGATACACAAGAAAGGCAGTAAGACAGAAGGCTAGCCTTGACTCACTTAATTTCTCAAGTAATAGCACAGAGTACGTGGAAATTTTTTTCCTCATTTCATAATCCTTCCTATTTGCCTTCTACAACCTAAACTGACGGATCCAAGAATGATGGAATGAAAAAGAGGGTGAGCATTCACAACCATTTGGATTTAACCAATTTAAGGAAAACCCATCTGAAAACATAATTACGAGAAAGCAGAATATAGTACTGTAGTTTAACCATTTATTTTAAGCCAGACCCAGTGGTGCATGACTATAATCCCAGCATTTAGGAAGCTATGGCACAGGACTGAGAATTCAAGACCAGCCTGAGTTACACAGCAAGACGACAACAGCCAAGAGAGAGAGAGAGAGAGAGAGAGAGAGAGAGAGAGAGAGAGAGAGAGAACACTTCTAGTATCCTTTAATGAAGAGGAAATAGGTAGATTCAGGGTGGTCAAACAATTCAGGGTGTCCTTAGGTGTTGAAGGATTTGATCTGAAATCTAGGTCTAAATTACTACTATTCAGTATTCATTATCCCTGGTGCTGTGTGTGATTGATGGAGGGGTGCACCTGCCGTGTTTAGGCAGGTTGGAAGACAACTTGGTGGAGATGTTTTCCACATTAAAATGGTTCTGGAGATGCAACTCAGGTTGTCAGTGTAGCAGCAATCCCATTTAGCTGCTGGGCTGTCTCAAAAGCCAACAAGTATTAACTTTTGAAAAACCTAGAACTATAGCATGTGGTGATTTGAATGAGAATGTCCCACATAGGTGCATGTATTTGAACACATGGTCCTCAACTGGTAGCACTGTTTGAGGACACTTCAGAGGTGTGGTCTTGCTGAAGGAAGTATGTCACACAGTATTATCACAGCAATAGAGAATTATCACAGCCACAGAAGTAATTAATTATTTTTCTGTAGTTTTTTTAAAGTCTTGAAAAGGTTCACAGGGCAAACAAGTATCTGTTGTGAGATATTTGTTTACACTGTGTGAAGATGTGTTGTTGTGATTTGTTTAATAAAGAGCTGAATGGCCAATAGCTAGGCAGGAGAGAATAGGCAGGACTTCCAGGCAGAGAGAGGAATGCGGGATGAATCCAGGCACATGAGAGATGCCAGCAAGACACAGAGGGAGTCGGACATACAGAATGAAGGAAAGGTAAAAAGCCACGTGGCAGAACATAGATTAAAAGAAACAGGTCAGTTTATAAGAGCTAGTTAGGAACAAGCCTAAGCTAAGGCCAAGCTTTCATAATTAATAAGTCTCCGTGTCATTATTGGGGAGCTGATGGTCCCAAAGGAAGTCTAACTACAAGTGTTCTTGCAGAGTCCCCTAGGACTCAAATGGAAGTTCTGTAATAACAAAAGGAATTTCTGTTTCTGTTAATCTATAACTATCTCACAACAAAGGCTTGATCTCCCAAAAGAAAGTATCACAAACAGAAAAGATCAGTGAAAGAGTAATCTTTGAAAACAAACATACATGTACACAAGCACACACACACCTCTAATTTCCATGAAAGGATAAAATTTTATGCTAGGAAAGCTGAATCTCAGAAAAAAAACAGGTGACTGTGTGTGTTTCTTGGTAAAATGAACTATGAGCTTTGGGAGCCAAACGCATTTCTTTTTATATTCTAAGAAACGTTTGTAACTGTGGTATTAAAAACTAAGTACAGAGTTTAGACAACAATAGAATATTCCTTGACCTTCCACCATGACACACTGGAACGTTCCTCCCCTTACCCATCCAAACACAACTGTTCTGCTTTTGGACATGTCCCTGGTGCATGTGTACACAACAGCACTCCTGGAACACGCGGGAGCAGCTCTTTTGTGCTGCTCTGTCACTGATACAAAATGTATCCTTCCTTGCTCCCGGCTCATGAATATCTCAATCCTGGTATTTTACCAAAAATGTTTGGCTGATTTTGTTCAGATCTCAAAGTAGAGAGCTGGTATTTCTGGGACTTGATAATGTAGTGGGTTTGAATCCCTGCACCACATTATCAACCAACTAATAAATCCTCAGCTGATGGCTATTACAGAGATAGCTCTGATGTATATTCTCTCAGCATTCAGAGTTCATCTTATTAAGGAAAGAAGAGTACCACTTTGAGCAGTAACAGGAAAGTGGAAAGAGGGACTGTCCCAGCTGACTTAATTATCATTTTGACACAGCCAAGAGTCACTTGAGAAGTCTCAACTGAGGGGTCACCCAGATGAGACTGACCTGTGGACATGGCTGTGGGAGACTGTCTTGATTGTTAATAGATACTGTGGGTGACACCATTCCCTAAGCAGTGGTCCTGGGTCCTAAGAAGGTAGCTAAGCATGAGCTGTGACAGAGCCACCAAGCAGTGTTCTCCTTGGTTTCTGTTTGAGTTCCTGCCCTGACTTCCCCAATGGTGTACTGTGAACTGTAAGTATAAGCCAAATAAACTCTTTCCTCCCCTGAGCTGCTTTTGGTCAGAATGCTTTATTACAGCAACAGAGATAAAACTGGAACATGGATATTAAGTGAGACTAGAGACATTGAAAAACACTCAACATGAGGAGGCCCATTTCTCCTGGTAGTGAACTTAGCATTCTAAGTATCATTGGAATCTACCAGAGGGTTTTATTCAGAGTTTGAATGATATTATTTAAAAATAAAACAGATCACAGCCAGGCAAGGTTGGGCACACCTACCTAAAACATTAGGTCTGGGATGCAGAAAGATCTTGAGTTCAAGGCCAACCTAGGCAACATAGTGAGTTCAAGGTTAGCCTGAGCTAGAGTGAGATGCTTTCTCTGAAAAACCAAGAGCTAAAAACTTGGCTCAGTGGTAGAGTATTCACAGGCCCTGTATTTAACCTCAACCCATGCTGCCGCAGAAAATTACTTTGCTAGTAGGCGAAGAATGAATTGTAGAGGGGCCTGAATCTAAATAAAGACTAAGGGGGGGGGGCTAGTGTAGTAACACAAGTGAAAGATGACGGCCCCTGAAATCTGGGTGGGGCAGATAACACCAATACAAGTGGGACATTTCAGACATACTCCACATGAGACTAAAAGCCTGATGGCAGACTACAACTTCGACAGAATGGAAGAAAATACTCAGCTGATGGAGGAAAACATGAGACGG
Organism: Peromyscus nudipes; assembly: GCA_902168325.1. Taxonomy (NCBI): domain Eukaryota; kingdom Metazoa; phylum Chordata; class Mammalia; order Rodentia; family Cricetidae; genus Peromyscus; species Peromyscus nudipes. The sequence continues at coordinate 9,558 of CABHPH010127381.1, forward strand.
CAAATTTAAGGGGATTTTCAAGAGCAATGTTTTGGATATGTAATATTGGGGATACAGAATCTGAAGTTATGAAGCAATGGGAGCTAGAGGTACAAACTGCATGTCAACACACAGCAATGCTGAAAATCACCTGAGACAGCACTCAGTTAGTTGCCCATATCCCATTTACCCAGCTGTTTATGGCCACATGGAGGTGACCACATTTAAAGGGAAACAAAAGAGAAGCCAGGCATGAGACGCAGTAGATGTGCATTGAGAAGTCCAAGCAAACATGGTGCCACAGAAACCAGGACGGCAACACTCCAAACAGAGTTCGGTCCACCAATCTACCTATGAGATTACACACAGTTCTCAGGCTCCTTTGGGGTCTTCTACAATCTCTGCTCTGAGACATCAATCACATTCCAGGATCATGTTCAGGTCTCAACATTCAGCCCACCCGTACACCCAAGCATGTGAACACTAAGCAATAAGCCACCACATAAGCACCTTACCAAATGAAGAGAATCAGGGAATAACAAGTTTAAACAAGTATTCATTCAACAAATCTTGCCTGTACTTCCTAAAGGTTCTTTGAAAACTCATGTGAAATGTATAATCAAACCTATAAAACGACGTTCAAAAGAGACATTTAAGAGAAAATTTTTTACAGTTGTTCCTTCTGTAGAAGCAGACCTTTTAAGACCTTTTAAACATCTAGCAAAAAGGGTTCACAGGACAAAGAAAAACAACACTAGAATAGTCTCTCCTAGCTATCCACTCCCCCAAGCTATGCAATTCAAGCACTATTTCCTTATAGACAATGCCTTCCAATTGAATGCATTTTTTTATCAACTAGAGACCTAAGTACATTACCTGCTGGTTACCTTCATTTAACCTCTGTGACACACAACTATCACGCTACTGGAGGGGAGTCTTTGGAGAAGAAAACATGTACTTAGTAGAAAAAACAAACTAAAATTTTATGTGACTACCACTGTTATAAACACAAACCCTGGTAAGTCATTAAACTATTTTATTTTAATGGAGAGCCTCGGGACACCTCCCAGATCAACAATTATGCTAGAACATTAACATACTGTAGCAAGGAAACCAACGGGCACTGACAGCTTCCTGTGATGGCTCTATGCCCCCCAACACAAGTATGTAAGTTGAAGAAGACACACAGACTTTCTCAATCCCAGCTGCACATTTGATTTGATTTAATTTGTCTGTCTTTCATCAACATTGGGGACTGAGCACAGGGCTTCACACACATGAGGCAAGAACTCTCCCACCCCACCCCCACAACACCTCCAGCTAAAGTTGAATGTTCTGAAAACAAGAATGCTTTCATAGTTCTGCTTATCTGACAAACGGTTCATGGAGAGCATGTGCTCCATAGTTAAAGTGCAGTGATTAAACAGGTGTCCAACAGCTAGGGTGACCATTTAGATGAGATAAGGAAAACTACCTGCCTTAAATGCTTCTCAGGAGGTTTCTATCACCTGTATGTCAGTGCCATGAAACCACGACCTGAAGATGATACAATATAGTCAGTCCATAAAGTAACTACTGTCTGTTCTCTAAATGATGACAATAATCTAACAGTTCTAAGAACAAAAGCTGTTAAATAAAATGTGGTTCAAATTCTAGACCTGGTTCCTTAGGGGATATGTATCTTGGCCTTTTGAGTCTCTGTTTCTTGAGTTGGAAATCCTTTAGAATTACTGCATTTTTGTATAGCATGTACCACACAGTAAGACTTGAACAAAGGGAATAGCAGGATGGTCCAGCAAGAGAGGCACCGTCTTTGAGCCCAGAGTCCTGAGTTCAATTCCCCTGGGCCTCACATGGAGGAAGAAGGGAATCAACTCCTGCAGGTTGTTCTGACCTCCATGAATGTGCTGTGACATACCAAATAGCTAAATATTTTCTTCAAGAATTTAACAAAAAGTAACTGTTACTATTAAAATTGAATACATGGGGCTGAAGGGATAGCTCAGTAGTAAAAGCATGTCCTGCTGCTGCAGAGGACCCAAGTTCCCTTTCCAGCACCAACATAAGGCAGCTCACAGCTGCCTGTTCCTCTGCCTTCAGAGGTCTAATGCCCTCTTCTGGCCTCCAAGAACACCTCCACTTAAGGAGCACACATACAAATTGTAGCTATGGCTACACAGTGAAACCCTGTAATGAAAAACCAAAAGAAGAAAAAGAAAGTGAGCACTCCAGGCGCTCAAAAAAACGAGAAAAAGAGGTGATAGCAAGAAACCTAAACATGGTGTGATAAAAGGTACAGATACTATGAGAAATAGGCTGAGAAGGCTGGGACACTGGACAGTCCCATTAGGGCTAGTGTGAGAAATCATTACCCCAAAACTATTGCACAGAAAAGATTTACAAGTAAAGGTATAAAAGCAGAAAGAAAATATTTTTGATGTCTGGTCACTGGATGTCATATAGAAAATACCTTGCTGACTCATTTCAATTTATAATAATAAAAAAAAACACTACCCCCAAATTATCATTACACATGAAAAATGTGAAAGATGAAGAGTGTGTGTGTGTGTGTGTGTGTGTGTGTGTGTGTGTGTGTGTGTGTGTGCATGTAGGACCTCAGTACTATATCCACTAGGCTCCCGCTCCAGCCCATGATTAATCTTACATAAGGCAAATGCCAGAGAAGCTTTTGTTCTATGTTAAGGTCAAACTCCAGTGTGCAGAAGCGCCATACAAGTGGCTTGATAAAAATAGAGATGCCCAGGTTGGACTACCTTAATTCAGCTGATCAGTAAGTGTGATGAATCAGTATTTCCTATAAACATTCCAAGGACTCCTTCTCAAGCATTTCTAAACAACCCTACAATAAGCATGGTACCAACACAATTGAGCAATGAGGACAGGACCCATCCAGACAATGTGGAGCACTGTGTACTTCAAGTGCACACAAGAAAGCATAACAGCCCCAAGACTGTTATGCCAAATACATTAAGAAACAGTTTTTAACACAATCCCTATAATAATCATTTCCTAAATCATAATCATGTAGACAAAATAGTCAATTCTCCTTATGAGAACTATGAGCTGAAAAATTCCTGACCAATCAAAGAAAACCTCAATTCCCGACAAATGAATACAGCAGAAATTATCATAATCAAAAAAGTTTACAAGTATAATAAAAAAGTACAAGGGCTTAACTGAGTAGCTCAGGGCTACAGTGCTCAACTTGCCAAAGGCCCAGAGTTTGATCCCCAGAACCACCAAAAATTAATATATATAAAGCATCTTTGAAATGTGTTTTGTTGTGGCTATGGGGTGAACCTACAGTCCTAACACCCAATCATCTGAGTCAACAGATTTGGGCAGCAAAGGAAGAGCTCATTAAATTTAAAAAAAAAAAAATCAAAACAAGACAGGTTTGGACACAAGCCTACCTGTAACCCCAGCACTAGAGAAACTGAGGCAAGAGAACCTTAAGTTGAAGGCCAGCCTACCAAGACCCTGCCTCTCTCTACAAAAGCAAGCAAGCAAGACCATCAGTTCATGGGAAAAGACAGTTCAAAGTGTGTAAATATCTACAGGTATTTTAGTCCAAGGATTAAAAACCATCTAAAACCCATCATAATCAGAATGAATGTTATTTAAATACAGATTTGAGGTTGAAGAGATGTAGAAGAGGGGGAAATTAAATCAATAAGCTTGTCTCCAAGGTGGCTGCTATCAACTCCCCTCTGCTCTATCTTGAGGCACAGGCCATTTTCCCCACCGATGAGAAGTAAAATCCACTTCCTTCACTCAAGACAGATGTGTGACTGATTGCTTAAGCTAGGTCCTAAAGCCTTGCAGCTTTGGCCTGACTCTGGGAACACCTGATCTGGAGGCACTCTGATAATTTTGAGGCCTCTATTATATAAGGAAGCCCACAGTAGTCACGCGAGATCCCTAAGCAGACAGATAACCATCTCCTCTCTATTCCAGCCATTACAAACCAGGCACAAATAGATGACACACAATGACAGCCTTTATGCCCCTGCCAGTTATCTGTCTGCAAGCTATGTAAGTGACCCCAAGGAAAATTGCACAACTGAACTGAGTGAACACATAATTATTTTAAAACACTGAACTTTGGGATAGATTTCTACAAAACCACATAAGCAAAACAGCTGCCTAAGCATTCATCTTACCTTCTTTTCCAACATTCTGCTAAGGAAACTTACCTGTTCCATTCACTGTTCCCAAGACCCAAGCCAATGCTATTGTTTAAGTGAAATCTTATCAAAATCTTACCAAAGAGGTGGCATTTCCAGTTCACATACAGGGGCAGGAGAGTGCTCAAGTCCTATCTGCTTTTGCTAGTTCCAATGCAAATGTCATTTTCCCTCTTCCTAGAGTCCCATGGTGGTAACAGCACGTCTAAGGGAACTTCCCCCTTTCTCTCCCTGAAGTCTTTCACACTCAGCTGTCATTTGTGATTGATTTGTCAGCCTGCATTATGGACAGCAGGCATCTCTCCTTGAATGTTATATCATTTCTTACACTTAATTCTTCATTTTCAGACCTTTACAGCAAGGCAGGTAGCAGTGAATGTAGCATTTATGTATATGTCAATACACATCAATTTTTCTAAGTATACAGAAACAAGCTTAAATAGAAGCATAGTGGAGGAAATAGAATAAAGTTTAAATAGCTTTATCCATCCAAAAGTTTGGCTTGGTCAAACTTGGTCACCCAATTTAAAACTCTCTCTTCCTTCATTATTGCCTTCCAGCCACCCTCTCCTCTGCCCTGTCTTATCTTTCCTCATTTAGCTTCTAAAACTATCTATTTTCTAACACATTAACAGAGGATGCCAGACTTTCAATAAATCTTAGGTTTTGTTTTCATTTACTCCAGCATGCTCATGCCTGGAAAAGCATGGTATTTACATATACCCAACTATGGCTTGCTGAACGAACAAATCAATCAAAAGCCAGATAAGTAAATTGAAGATCTCTTATTCAAACTATGAGATTATCGCTTAAAAATGCTTTTATAGGAGCATACAGAATCCTTGAAGTCCATTCAGTAAAAACGTTCCTTCAATCTCTGCTCAGTTCTCGTCAAAACTTGGTTCAGTTGACTTCTTTTCATTGCCAATCATTTTCCCTCTAAGAGCATATGACACAGGACCTGAGTCACATCAGAAACGCACTAACAGGAATTGCAGGAACAAGGAAGTGTGATGGCAGTGTAATCTCTGCTTGGACGCAGTCGTAGCCAACAACTTGGCATAGCTTTTCCTTCCTACCGGATATAAGTCAACGCATATTACTTAATGGCTTTAATTTCCATTTTTTTTATTGCCAAATTATATCCCACACTACTGACTGCACTGGTTTAGGCAAGGACTGTGTCACCTAACAGTCTCCTGACTTCTACTGGTCTCTTGAGTCTTGAGCAAGTTCTGTACTGTCAGTCTCTGGATATATTAAGCTTTACCCTATAGGGCACATCATCATCTCAGATGGCAGGTTCCCATGGAACAAAACTCCTTGGTAGCTAGGAGAACGATGATAAGGCAGTCAGTGATTACTACTTAC
>CABHPH010127384.1:0-18577 GCA_902168325.1 Peromyscus nudipes
ATTCGCGTCAGCAGCAGTCCTGTTCTGTCGCCGGGGTACCGGTCAGGGTTCAGAAAGATGTGGGTGTTTGGTTACGGGTCCCTCATCTGGAAAGTGGACTTCCCCTACCAGGACAAGCTGGTTGGTTACATCACGAACTACAGCCGGCGCTTCTGGCAAGGCAGCACTGACCACCGCGGGGTTCCCGGCAAGGTAAGGAGCCAGCCGCATGCCCAGCTACCGGGAGAGAGAACTCTCTCAGCAACATCCTAGGCCACCTACCCTCGCCTCTCTCCAGAGCGTGGACACCCTGAGGTCAGTTCAGAAGTCCATGGTCAGTTTCTTAGGCAGAATGCAAGGGCACAGGCACACAAACTCGCACGAGGCTGAAGTGGCCAGGCAGCCCCCTTGTCTTGGCAACCTCTGTCTCACCCCAAAAATTAATAAAGATTAATTTTCATGTCACCGCATAATGTGTAAATTCGTTGATATGTCTACATTATGCCAGGTTTTTACTTGTTTGAATTTACATGTACCTGTAAATTTCTAGGGTTTATCCTTGCAATGTTTTAGTTTAAAGACACCTAAGAACATAAAAGAATTAATTTCCAAGATTATTTCCGATTATTTTGTGATTATTGGTGATTATTTTGATTGGGAGGTATAAGCAAAGTTATGTGAGGTCTGCAGTTTGTTATGAATAATCTATGCAAAATCTACATTACTTTAATGGTTCCTTCTCCATAGTTCTCTTGGATGATTAATGTGAAATACAAATCGTCTGATCTATTTTTCAGTTGGTCATATAAGGCATTCATCTCAATATGGGTTCAGAGAATTAAAAGCAGCTCAATGCTTATCAAACCAACTTTGCATTGGCTGCAAAACAACTAATCTATGAAGTAAAAAATAAAACAAGTATGAAGTAACTAGTAACTTGTTAGATTAACTTCTAACCTTTAGAGGACTACATTTTGAATGCTACTGTATTCTCTAAAATATTCTTAAAATTCGCCTACCCTACTGGTCTGTAATCCCAAAGAGGATCACAAGTTTAAGACCTGCCTGGACCTCAAACTCAGAAATTTAAAAGGGACTGGAGCGATAGCTTAGTAGCCTAGCACATGTAAGGTCCTGAGTTCAATTCCCAGCACCATTTTAAAAAATACTCTAAAGCACAATACTCTGAAATGCTGAAAGCCAGCTATCAGAAGAGATTCTTGGAAGAGGAAAGATCAAGGTTCTGAAATATTTGTACCTACCCAAAAGATACAGGCTTGAAATCTTGAAAAGCATCTGAGTTAGACCCATTCTAACCCGAGTTTGTCAATTAAGAATTAAGGTAGACTTTCCTGGCCTATTGAAACCCAAACAGAAGGCAAATATTTATTTACAGGCCAACAGAAACATCATAGCCAAAGAATTTTCAAGAATATTATAAAACAATATTCAAGACATTAAAGAATTAAACCAAAGAAAATGCCTTTGGGTATCAATTTTGATATATAAAAACCTTAAGATAGGTTTTCATTTTAATGACCAAGCATTAAGCAGTCATATTTATGGTTATGACTGCATATTTTACTACCTAGGCTCAACCAAAATATATGTTTCTTACAAAACACATTAAGATATATGTATTGCCAGGCAGACTGCTGGTAAGAAACTGCCTAATCAATATACTAGTTCTTTAAAAGTCCATGTTTTTATGCTCTACGTATCACTTTAAAAAGTAAGGCTAGAGGTCAGGCATAATGGTGCATGCCTTTAATTCCAGCACTTGGGAGACAGAAGCAAGTGGTTCTCTGTGAGGTCAATGCCAGCGTAGTCTACATAGTGAGTTCCACGACAGCCAGAGCTACATAGTAAGACCCTGTCTTAGGGGTAAGGGGTGTCCATCAGTCTTTTTAATAAACAAGGCCAGTGATGTGATTCATCAAGTAAAGGACAGAACTGACTCTCCAAGATGTCCTCTGACCTCTACACACAAGCTGTGGCACAGTGCTCACACATAAAGTAAATAAATGTTTAAAAAAAAAAAAAAGAGAGAGAAAAAGAAAGAAAGAGGAGAAGAGATCTATAAAAGCCACTATTTCTTTGTGCTTAAACTTACTGAGACTTGGGAAAGGAAAGCTAGGGCAGGGAACTGCATTGGCTAACAGTTTTATACCTTTCATTAAAAGAAAAAAAATCCATCCTAGAAAATTAAAGGATATATTTAGTATAAATATATTCCAAGTACAGTATTATGTTAAAGAACTAGGCAAAACATCATAATTTGACTTCATATTTTTATTTACATTTATCTAAATGTTAACCATCTGGACAAGAATACAAATGGCAACAGAACTATTCAGCAACTTGGAACAGCTCAGGTATTACTCAGGACATAAGCTGTGTCTTATAAGAAGGCGGATACACAGATGTAAGGTTTACTTCCACATAATACAGCAGAAAAAAACAGTATGTTAAATTTCTTCCTAAGTTTTTGTTTGTTTGTTTGTTTTTAGAGAGTCTCACTACATATTCCTGGCTAGCCTGGAAGTCACTAGGTAGATCAAGCTGACCTCAAACTCAAAAGAAATTCAACTTTCTCGGCCTCTCAGAGGGCTGAGATTAAAGGCCTGTGCCACCATACCTGGTTCCTAAATTTACTTAGGTATATACTTATCACAAAACTAATTGTTTCTCAACGAAGTAAAGATTTGACTTAAAGAGACTGTCTCCAAAATATAATATATTATAACTGCAAAACAGGAAACTTGTTTTATTTTGTTTGATAACAGAATCTTATATAGCCCAGGCTGGCTTTGAATTCACTATATAGCAAACATGACCATGAATTCTGAGACTCCTGCCTCCACCTCCCAAATCCTCTAAGTACAAGTATATACCACCACACCACTCATATAAATATAAATAAATATTTTCATTTTTAAAAGACTAGTCCAAATAGAACACTCGTAGCACTGTCCCTGTTGTTTTATTTTCTTTTCCAGACAAAAGAAAGAATATATATTATGAGTAATTTTCAAATGCTGAAATTAAAACAGCAAACTACCCTACATCACCCAGCACATCCATAAACATGTACTAAATCCTTAACTTTTCTAGATTAAAAGCATTCCTTGCTGGGCGGTGGTGACGCACGCCTTTAATCCCAGTACTCGGGAGGCAGAGGCAGGGGGATCTCTGTGAGTTTGAGACCAGCCTGGGCTACAGAGTGAGTTCCAGGAAAGGCACAAAGCTACACAGAGAAACCCTGTCTCAAAAACAAACAAACAAAAAAAGCATTCCTTATCACCCAATAAAAACACCAATTGTGACTTATTAATAAATAATAATCTTCAAATCATATTCAGCTTGAAAGACCTCTTCTTAACCACATATGGTGATGCACAGTTGTAATCACTAAACTGAGGAGGCTGAGGCAAGAGGACTGCCACTTTGGGGTCAGCCTGGGTGACACAGCAAGATCCTTTCTTGTCTCAAAAATGAAGAAAGGAAAGGAGGGGGCAACTTGTAGCTCAGTTAATGCAGATTCCTAGTGCCACATAAACTGGGATGTGGGAGAACCTCACTCCTATATTCAGGATAGAAGCAGGGAGATCAGAAGTTAGTCCTAGATCATCCTCAGCTACATAATGAATACCAGGCTAGCCTGAGCTACACAAGACCTTGCCTTAAAAAAATAAAGTAAGGAAAGACCCCTTTATTCAGTTTCATTGCTCCCTTAACAAAGAAGGCATTTAAAACTTACACTGTTTTTCAAATGTTCAAAGATGTGACTGTCTGTAGAGTTATAAATAAGAGTTCTAAGTAAGTCAGTACAACTTGAGGGGAAAGGTGGAAAGGAATGGGGTTTGTAGTTTAACAAAGCACTTTTGGTTTTATTCTATAGAATATCACAGCCTTGAAAGATTTAAAGCCAAAAAAGCTGTTCTTGGCTCTCAATAGAATCAGAGTAAGCAAAATCAAGAGACAGGCAGAGAAATCTCTAAAGAGATGACTGAATGATAGAAAAGAACCAAACTGCGGTGAAGAGATGGCTCTGAGGTTAAGAGCTCATAGTGTTCTTACAAAGAACCCAAATTCAGTTCCCAGCACCCACAATGGGCAGCATACAACTGCCTGTAACTCCAGCTACAAGAGGGATCTGATGACTTCTGGCCTCATAGGCACACTCCCAAACACAGGCACAGACATAAAGTTTTTAAAATATTTACTATTTACAGTGGGGAGTAGTATACATACACATAATTTTAAAAGACAAAACTATCAAGAATTAGATGAGCTAGTGAGAAGAGAAGTTCTGCTGGAATGCAGAACTTGTCACCCTGACTGCAGGCATTTCTCATTCTGCATTCCATTTCTTCTTCCTTCCATTGTAATTATTGTACATTTTACCAATCTGATATTCCCAAAATACTTCTTCCATCATGTCAATAACCTGCTACCTAAGTGCTGCAGTTTCAGTTTCTAATCTCTCCCACATTTCAGTGGCTTCCTGTTCCACTGTTCCACTAACTTTAATTCTGCATTTTTACTTATTTTATTTTATTTTTTTAAAGCTCAAGGCCCAAGATAGGCAAGTATTTACTTCTGCTACCAACACTATGAGCTCTCCATTCCCTAAAATCTGCTCTCTGGCTTTACAAATCTGACTCTATGCTATGTCCAGTCGTCTTTCTGAATCATCTCTTACATGGGATGCTACAAGCAGCAGTCTGGTAAGGCTGAGACAGAAAGATCACCAGTAATTGAAGGCAAGCCTGGCTACAGAGTGAGTTCCAGGACAGCCTGGGTTACAGACTGAAAACTATCTCAAAAGAATAATTGATTAATTCAAGTTTAATTAATTAAAATGCACTTAGGGTGGTATAGTCCTGCCAGATAGTCTGTCTCATATAAGAACAGTTAAAAAAAAAAAAAAATAGACCAATTCTAAGCCAGGCATGGTGGTGCATACCTATAATCATAGCACCTCAAAGGAAGAAGCAGGAAAAACAGTTCAAACCAAGCCTCAGCTACATAGCAAGTTTGAGGCCAATCTGGGCTATATGAGACTTTGTCTCAAAAATAAATAGACAAAAACAATGCCGATTCTAGTATTAGCCACTCAGTGAGTCCATGTGACATTCATTTATGAAGGTATAAAAACACTACCTTGAAGCATCCTTTAGCATAAATACAAAGGTAAAGGTACCTCATAGCCACAGGTGAAAATCACTCATTCATACATACTGAGACCCAAGTATAGCCTAGTAGTGGTTCTGAAAGCATGAACCAATAGTTTCACTAAGCATACTATTACAAATACTCATTATCAGGCTCCAGACTTACAGAGTCAGATCTAGTAGGGTTGTGGCCCAGCAATGCTTTAATCTATTCCCTAAGTAAAGTGCTTCTTATGACAGATATAGTAAAACTTTATTCTATGTCAAGTTGCTAATGCTTAGTTATTTAATGAACTTTAATCCAGAAAAAAAAAAATATTTTCTACCTTTTTCAAAACAGCCTGGAAGAGTTGTGACTCTTGTTGAAGATCCTGGGGTATGGTATGCTTATTTTTTACATAGTCTTAAATAAAATGTTAGCTTTCTGTGTTTTAATAATCAGTGAAATTTTATTGTTCATCATAGAAAATTTGAATTAAACTAAGTCTAGAACTCTTTTCTGTATTTGCTTTCTGGTTTTTGTTTGGTTGGTTGGGGGGGGGGGTTGGTTTTTGGTTTTTGTTTTTGGTTTTTTTTTTTTTTTTTTTTTTGTTTGGGTGGGGGTTAGAGTAAGGGTTTCTCTGTATAGCCCTGGCTGTCCTGGAACTCACTTTGTAGACCAGGCTGGCCTTGAACTCAGAGATCTGCCTGCCTCTACCTTTTAAGTACTGGGATTAAAGGCATGTGCCACCACTGCTGGCTGCTTTTCTGTATTTGTTGTGGAGGGGTTTTTTGGTTTTGTTTTTGTTTTTGTTTTTCTGTTTTTTAGTGTTTGTGGAAAATGTATCTAGAGAGAAAGTTACCATTAGAACACATGGTAACAACAAAATACAACCAAGTGATATGTAATCTCCTTTTTACAACTTTTCTAAGTGAGTTTGGTAAATGAGAATTTTGTGATCCTTTTTCATAGTAATCGGGTCAGGCTCCCCACAGCGAGATCATGACTAAGAATTAAATAGAATCCTTATAGTTCTCTTGAACTTTGCCTGGAATCTAGTATTTTTTCAACAAAAAACTAAAAACTTCTTACTGATTTTATAAACAGTACTTGTGATTTTTAAACGAGTTTAAAGCACTCAAAACTTTAATGGACAGTGCCCAGTTTCTTTAAACTTGGGAAGAAAATTATACAAAACAAAACTCAAGCAGCACCAAGAGTGCCACCTGCCTATAATCAGACGAGGCAGAAGGATCACAAGTTCAAAGCCAGCCTTGTTCAAAAAGCTAGTCCTGATCTGAAAAAAAAAAAATTTTTTTTGGTTTTTTCGAGACAGGGTTTCTCTGTGTAGTTTTGGTGCCTGTCCTGGATCTCGCTCTGTAGACCAGGCTGCCCTTGAACTCACAGAGATCTACCTGGCTCTGCCTCCCAAGTGCTGGGACTAAAGGTGTGCGCCACCGCCGCCTGGCTCCTTATCTGAAAATTAAAAAATAAAAATAAAAACCGCTAGAAGCATTAATTATAGTCTGGATTACAAAACGCTTCCAGCAATTTATAGTGGGAGAGGCATCTAAAAGTACCTTATACTCAAACCAGCAACTGTAACTCCTAGACAACAAATGGCACTTTCCTTCCACAGAATTTCTTAATGACCAGCAAACACTTGATATTAGTTTAAAAATAATACCTAATATAAAAATTTGATGGAAGAGACCTATCATTCTGTGCTTGATACAAATCAATTACTTATTCAGAATAAAGGTAAATGCTCTTTTCCTTAATTGTTTACTCTCTACCCCTTTGAGGCACTTGGAAACAAAACTGCATTGACTTCCATGACTACAAAATATCCTAGGTCATAACGTATCTTCAACTACTTTGATAGCCTTATAAATACAAAACAGTGTATTCTTTTCATTTTTCAACAGGGCAGTGTATGGGGTGTTGCTTACAAACTACCAGTAGGAAAAGAAGAGGAAGTAAAAACATACCTTGACTTCAGAGAGAAAGGAGGCTACAGAACTACAACAGTCATTTTTTATCCAAAAGATCCTACAAGAAAACCATTCAGTGTTTTGCTCTACATTGGAACGTGTGACAATCCTAACTACCTTGGTCCTGCACCTCTGGAAGACATTGCTGAGCAGATTTTTAATGCAGTTGGCCCAAGTGGAAGAAATACAGAATATCTTTTTGAACTTGCAGATTCTATTAGGAAACTTGTGCCAGAAGATGCAGATGAGCATCTCTTCTCTTTGGAAAAATTAGTAAAGGAACGTTTAGAAGGAAAATAGAACCTCAGTAGCACATAGTCACCAACTCCTCCAAACAAGCAGAGCAAAACAGCAGCATGTTTTGGACATTCTTACTTGAAGATCTTACTATTTAATGTTGTAATTGGAATGTCATCTAAATTTACTGTTTATTTACAAGTTTCCTAAAACATATTCAGAAGATTTACATACAGAGAAAGAAAGAGTTCAAGTTATACAAGTAATTTCCTAACTAAATGACATATGAACATTTGTTCATTAGAAATACAGTTCTCAATTCACTTCCTGTTTTTATCGGAGTAACAATGGTTTATAGTATATATGCTTAAAATAATGTTATTAGAAATATATGGTAATAGAGAAGGTTCCAGCACTGATTGTTAATTTCCTTGTTATTTCGGATTAAATGAAAGTCAAATTTAGGCTAAAGAAATTGAGTTTTTTAGTATACAGTTTCCTTGGAGTTATAATGTGCTATCTTTGCCTTTTGGGGGAAAAGGCATTTTATTACAAAGAAAAACTCTAGCACAGATTATATAAATCACATCACTAATGATAATCATTTATTTTGTATTTATCACATAACGAGACTGGAAAAAAAGCTTTCCCAATAGTTACCAATAATGAAAAAGGTGTTTAAAACAGATTTTACAATTATAATTTCTCAAAGAAGTGTCATTTCCTGACTATATTATGTATATTTTTTTCTTTCTTACATCTTGTCACCTAAATAAGAGCATCAACTATTTATGTGGCTACTTAATAAGGAAGCTATAAAATTAGCCTTGATTTAAGATAATTAGGTGATTTCTTTAATATAAGGTCTCTCTAGAATCAACACTGAAAGACTTTCAGTTTCATGTTAAGTCTCATATGAGACTTATGAGTCTCATATGAGAACTCATCAGATATCCAGTGTGGTGGCTCACACCTATTATCCCAGCACTGGAGAGGTTAAAAAAAAGAAGACTACCCGGAGTTCAAGGCAAGCCTAGACTTCAGAATAAACCAAGCACACTGGCTCACACCTTTAACCCAATAACCCAATACTCTGGAAACTTAAGTAGGAGAATACACAAGAGTTCTGGGCCAGCCTGGGCTACAGAGGGAGACCTTGTCTCAAAAAAAAAGCAAACAAAACTTCTCAACTAATATAGAAATATTTCACATGACAAAAATACAGTAGAAAGTTGTCCTTTCTTCTTTTTCTGTTAACTACAGGTTACTAGCATTTATTATTATTTATTATTATCTAATAATGTGATATACATATCCAATACTACAGAAGGTTAATAGCATTTATTATTATCTAATAATGTTATATGCAGTTTACATAGGGAAACATATTCTCAGTTTTTAAGAATTGCTCTAAGCCTGTTTCTATAATCATTTGCAGTCATTTACAAACTTAACAAATGCAGAAATCTAGGTCTCTCTAAAGCACAAAATACTACAGTGTATCTAAAAATACAAGACCTAGCTTTTTTACTACCCAGCATCTTTCCCTAGGAGATAAAGAGATTAACATGTTTATATAAAGATGTTCAAGTTAATTTTGACAGCTCTGTTCCCACCAATATAATGACAAGATTGACAAGCTGCTTCAACCCAAAATCACAGGTCAATTCAATTACCAATTTACAAACAAATCAATTAGGTTTCAAAATAGGAATTAACTCTGGGATTTCGATTTGTGCCTTTCTAGGCTTTCAGTTAGAAATTAAGCTAAGTCAAGCAGTGGTGGCATATACCTTTAATCCCAGCACTGGTGGGGGAGGGGTTAGGGAGGGGAGAGCAGACCAGATGGATCTGATTTCAAGGCCAGCCTAGTCTACAGAGCACTTAGTTCCAGGGCAACCAGGGCTACACAGAGAAACCCTGTCATGGGTGGAGGGTTGAGGATTGAGGGGGAGTTAAGCTAGAAAACTCACTAACACATGTGATACAACATCAACATCATGAATATTTACAGGAAGGCTGTGTTCTAAAATGGTCAGGAAAGGAATATTCATTTTCATCCAGCTGGGGAAAAAACTGAATGAAATGAAGAAATTAAATAGCACTAAAAGCAGAAAGTGGGGTTTGGAGTCTCCAACATAAGAACCATCACTGATATATTGTTTTGAGTAGAACAAGTCTTTCTTTACAGCCCTCGGATTCCAATTTTAAAATGTTCTGCTTCATTCTGCCCCAATTATATACACAGACTCAGGCTGTTGTTGCCTCATGGTAGAAATAATAGCTAGACATTAACAAAAGTATGATCATAAACACTACACTTAGAAAACAAACTATTCTATTTGTGCCTCTATTTGTGTTAGGCATGGTTTGGTTTGGTTTTGCTTTTGAGGCATAGTCTTGCTGTTTAGTTTGGCTGGCCTGAAATTCAATCCTCCCTCAGCCTTTGGCCACCTTGTCTGGCCTAAAGACTGTGTGTGTGTGTGTGTGTGTGTGTGTGTGTGTGTGTGTGTGTGAGAGAGAGAGAGAGAGAGAAGAGAGTGACTGATGTATGTGGGGATAATATGCTTGCCACAGAGTTGACTGGCCAGAGGACAGCTCTATGAAGTTGTTTTTCTTCTTTCATGGGAGATGAAATTCATTCATGTTGTCCGGCTTTCACAGTGGGCACTTTTACTCATTTAGCCTCCTAGATGGCCCTTGAGTGGATTTTTAAAAATTTGATCTTTCTACTCTTTTGTTTTTGGTTGTTTTGTCTATTTGGTTGGTTGATTTGGGGGGGGGGGGTTGGTTTTTATTTTGTTTGGTGTTGAGACAGCATCTTACGCTGTAGCTATGATTATTCTGGAACTCACTCTGTAGACCAGGCTGGCTTCAAACTCACAGAGATCCACCTGCCTCTGCCTCCCAAGTGCTAGGATTAAAGGCGTGTACCACCAGGCCCAGCCTAGATCTTTCTACTCTTATTCTAGCCCCTATTGTTGGTTTTTTCGGTCTCAAACAATACATTCACTTGTCAACTGACTAAGTACCATCTAGACATGACTTCCATACTGAAAAAGTTATTTAGCAAAATAGGCAGTGGTAATTTTCGACTCTATTTGAAAACATCACTTGATCTATTTTGTTAAAACTTCTCGAAAAGTAAAACTGTCAATATGCATTTTTATCTTGAATGAGGAAAAATAAGTAATTTCCTAATAAAGTACCTGACATTCACATTATATATCTTCAGTGTCTACTGAATTTTAATGTTTATTACAGTGTGTGATAGGATGCTTAATGTCTATTACCTATTCTTAATAAATATTACAACTGTACTTTATAACACATATTCCAAGCAAGATAGGTTGGATATACAAGATCCATGATTACAAACACACCTACAGTTTGAGAACCATATCTGTCAGATATTTTTTCAACATTTTCCAGTCAATATTTCTTTCCATTAGCATTAAATTTCTCTTTGCTATGGTATATCTTTTTTAAATTGTATCTTAGGCCGGGCGGTGGTGGCACACGCCTTTAATCCCAGCACTTGGGAGGCAAGGGCAGGCGGAGCTCTGTGAGTTCCAGGAAAGGCACAAAGCTACACAGAGAAACCCTGTCTCAAAAAAAAAAAAAAAAAAAATTGTATCTTAGAAGAATACTCTCTCAGGGATCAAGTGCACATCCCAACCACTCAGCAACTGTATCAATGTAAGCATCATATTACTATAGTAATTATACCATAATTACTATAGTATTGATTCTTTCAAGTCAGATATGATGAACATGTTCTTAAATTCTCTTTCACCACAGCAGATGGAAATGGTGGTGCATGCCTATAATCCCAGCACTTAAAAGGCTTAGGCAAGAACATCATGAGTTCAAGGTCATTCTGGGCTACACAGTAAACCCTATCACTAAAAAGGGGAGACTTCCAAAAGTAACTACTAAACTTATTCTTTTGTATATCAAATTTATAAATAAAAATTGTCCAACTTAAAATTGCAATATTTTCTATCAATAAGATTCACTTTCACCTTTCTAAAACATTACATTAAGCATTACTTTGCGGGGTTTTTTTTAATTTAATTATATTGAACCTCTCATTTTCCTACACACTCTAATTGAAAAGTCAACCACTTAATCCTACCATTTCTTATTCAAACTTTCTTCTCCACAAAAATGTCTTAAATACACAATAATGTTCCACTTCTTTAACAACTCATCTTTATCTCCAAGCCAATTTTGCCATCATGCTCCAATCATTTAAGTCTCAAATCTCCAATATGACCACTTCTTGCCTTAGTTACTTTCTTTGCCCACTCAGAAGCATCAGACAACAGTGGCTAAATATAAGTAGTACACTGAGATGTACTTGGGTATCAGCACCTTGGGTTCCTTCAGAAGTAAAATGATACCTGTTGGGGGATAGTCTTTACACTGTAAACCCCAAGTTTGCATTTGTGTTAATTAAATAAAACTAACCTTGGGTCAGGAGGCTGAGTTAGCAACTAGTTGACAGAAAGTAATCATAGAGCAATAGAGGGCATCTGGAAGATACAGACTTATTAGGGAGGGATTTTGAGTGGCACAGCTTTTTGCTGGTTTGGTGGAGTGGAAAGGGGTCTTTCAGAGATGCCAACAGAGAGGTTAGCTTGTTGCTATCAAGCTCTCTAAGCTAAGCTAGCAGATTTTCACCATAGCCTTTCAATGTTTTTTGTTTGTTTTGTTTTGTTGTTGGTTTGTTTAGTTGGGTTTTTTTGTTTTTTTTTTTGTTTTGTTTTGTTTTGTTTTTTTGGGTTTTTGAGACAGGTTTTCTCTGTGTAGCTTTGGAGCCTGTCCTGGAACTCGCTCTGTAGACCAAGCTGGCTTCAAACTCACAGATATCCGCCTATCAGCCTGCCTCTGCCTCCTGAGTGCTGGGATTAAAGGCGTGCACCACCATGGCCAGGCCCTCTAGTCTTATTTGTAAATAAAATGATAGAGATTTAGTTAAAACTACCTTTAACAGAGCCAGTGCCTGTGGGAACAGAATTCCTGCCAGGAATTCTGCCAGGCTGCTGCCAGAGACGCAAACTCGTAACTACAGAGTCGCAATTGCTGGCTGAAATAGAAGTAGATTAAGGCATAGCCACTGTGCCAAAGATAAAACCACAGAAGCCCAATACACACAGTTAAAATGGTCTTAATTTTAATTACAAAATAACAAATTATAGTTATATACATTATAGGTATACAGTAATGTTATTATTTATGAATAAATGGAATCATCAAATCAACAAATTAATATATTTATCACCTCTATGGGAAATCTGAAATTTACTCTTGGCCAACTGTGAGAACTCATGTCTATAATCCCAGCACTCAGGAGGTTAAACTGGAGGATTGAGAGTTCAAGGCCAGAATGCACCACATATTAAGACCCTGTCTCAAAAAAACAAGAATTCACCTTTGTAGAAATTTGGAAACATACAATATATGCCATCTCCCCATTCTTCCTACTTATGACGCATTTCCCTAGAAACCACTATTCTATTCTCTGCCTCCTAGAATTGGCTTGCTTTATTACAGATGCATTAGAATCATTAAGACAAAGTAAGAATACACTCACTATACAGTTTTTGAAGTGCTAGGAAAGTTACCCATCCATTCCTGAACATTTTCCCACTCAGTAAGCTAATACCTAAACATGTGTCTTATTTAAAAGTCTAAACTAGTCATTCTCAACCACAGGACATTTTGTCTGCCAGGGACCATTTAAAAATGTCTGTTGATATTTTTTAGTGTCACAAACTGTGGGTATGGAAAAGATAATAATTGTTACTAGCATCTGGTAAACCCAAGTCAAGATACCAAACATACAGGACACAATATAGCACTCCACACTAAGTGTTATCCAGGCCAAACTACCAACAGTACCAAGGTTGAGAACATCTTGTTCTAAACTCTTCCAAAATACAAGAGCATATTGCTTTCATTAATATATACCTTGCAAGGTCTTCATTTCTATCTAATCCAGGCATGTCTTATTTGAGGTTTCTATAAATGTGACAAAGTGCCATGACCAAAAGTAAGTTGGGAAGGAAAGAATTTATTTCAGCTCACAGCTTATAAGACATCACTGAGAAAAGCCAGGACAGGAATTGGAGCAGAAGTCATAGAGGTTAAAAACTCAGAGCAGAAATCTACAGAAAGGCATTGGAGCAGAAGTTACTTGCTTGCTCCTTACCACTTGCTCATCATGCTTTCTTATCACACCCAGGGCCACCAGCCCAGTAGCAGCACTGCCCACAATAAGTTGGGCCCTCGTGCTATAGGATGGTCTGTATGTCAAATTACTCTGATTGGTCAATAAATAAAACACTGATTGGCCAGTGGCTAGGCAGGAAGTATAGGCGGGATTAACAGAGAGGAGAAAAGAGCAGGAAGGTGGAAGGAGACACTGCCAGCCACCGCCAGGACAAGCAGCATGTAAAGATGCCGGTAAGCCACGAGCCACGTGGCAAGGTACAGATTTATAGAAATGGATTAATTTAAGATATAAAGACAGTTAGCAAGAAGCCTGCCACGGCCATACAGTTTGTAAGCAATATAAGTCTCTGTGTTTACTTGGTTGGGTTTGAGCGGCTGTGGGACTGGCAGGTGAGAGAGATTTGTCCTGACTGTGGGCCAGGCAGGAAAACTCCAGCTACACCCTCGCACATCAATCATCAATCAAGAAAATGCACCAAAGGCTTGCCCTCAATCCAATCTGGTGGGGGCATTTTCTCAATTGAGGTTCCCCCTTCTAAGAGAACTCTATTGCGTCAAGTCAACTCCATCTTTCCCTATAATCCCATTCTGTGCTATTACTTATAGTGATCACTTACTATCTTACACAGCTTCTTAACAGCATCTCATTCAGTTAACTGTTCAATCAGCTGTCCTTTGACTACAACATGTACACCATGGCATGCACCCAAACCCACCAACACACACCCATACACACATTATACATACACATACAATAATAATACAATTTTAGAAGAGAAATTGTTGTTATTAATGGACATATAAATAGGTACTTCTGATCAAACCCCTCCTTCTCTATTGCTATGCTACCAGTTTATGTAGGAAGATTACTCAAATCTACTGCTTTCTTCATAAGGCATTTTCGCTATGAGTCTAAGACCAAATTTCTCTTTTCTTAAAAAGATGACAGTCAGGGTTGAGAATTTTGCTCAGTGGTGGAGCCCGTGCCTAAAGGCCCTGAGTTCAGTCCTCAACTCCAGAAAAAGAAAAGGAAAAAAAAAAGGATAAATCATTGGATTAAGGCCCACCTAATTCAGTTTGACCTCATCTTAAATTGAATTACAGCTATAAATATTCTTTTTTCCACATAGTTTATACTTGAGTTCTGAGGATTAGGAAATGTCTACATATTTTGGAGGTTACATATTTACCCCATCAACTCCCCTACATAGAAACCATAACAACAAGGCACATCAGGCCTTGTCCTGTCCTGCCTACAAGGCTGTGTCCCACTGACCTCTTCCTTCCTCTCCAACTTCATCTCTTGGCACAGTTTTCTTGTACACCAGCTATACTGGCCTCTCTGTCCCTCACACAGGCCAATCTCATTCTTGCCTCAGGCTTCTGTCTGGACATCTCTGTGAAGCTCTCTTCTTTTCACCATTCAAGTCAAATCAGAAGTGCCACTTCCTCACAAGAGTCTACCTGCTTAAGTAGAACATCTCAGTGGCATTCTCTTTCACATAAACTTAGTTTCTTTGCAGCATTTTAGAAATTATACCAATTATTCAATTACTCCCCTAAGTTTTCTTCTACTTTTTTTCTGGTCCACTCAAACATTTAATTCATTTGGAATTCATCTCTGTATGCTCTATTTGCTTGAAAAACAGATATCCCTCAATGATTCCAATAGAAAGTCTACCACCTCAAAGAGTTTTGATCTCCCAGCATCTGAGAGGCTCAGGCAAGTTGATCACAAATTCAAGGCCAGGGTTCTGGAGAGAGGGCTCAGCAGTTAAGAGAACTAGCTGCTCTTCGAGGACCCAAGTTTGATTCCCAAACATGCAGGTTAACAACTATCTGTAGCTCCAATTCCAAAGGATCCAATATCCTCTTCTGTCCTCTGAAGGCACTGCACCCATGTGGTACACAGACACACAGACAGACAAAACAGTCATATACATAAAATAAAAATAAAGCATTTTTTTTAGATCAGCCAAGCTACACATAGAGTTTTAGACCAAAAAAGTCCAGACCTATTTTTAAAAAGCTCAGACCCTTCTTTGAGACATATGCAACATTCTCTGAACCAACTCTCCTTCAATAGACCCAATCTCCTGCTGCTGATTCCACCATACCTTGTCCTCTGACCACACCAAAAAGCACTAATAGACCATCTAAGGATTGGATACACTCTCCCTACTACATAATGAAATCCTAGAAACACTTTAAATACCAGTTTTAGTGTCACCTCTCCTAGGACACCTTTTCTGACCAACCCTGGAGTTCTTCAGTTCCTTCTTTGTATCTTCACCTCAACATCTGTTTACTACACAATCTACAGAATCTGACTCATAAGGATTAGAATTCTTAATACAGTGGAATTCATACATAATATGAACTTATGTTATGTTCATATTATGATTAGCAAAAACTAAGTAATAAATGTTAACTGCTTTATTAGTAATATCCAATTGGCAATTTTTACAAGACTATAATTATTATGTTATTATTATGTGTTATTATTAATACGTATTATTACGCGTTGATGTTTTGTGTATGTTTGTGCATGTGTCAGATCTAGAACTAGTTACAGATGATTGAGAGCCTGCCTCCATGTGAGTGCTGAGATTCTAACTGCTGGTCCTCTAGAAGAGCAGCCAGTGCTCTTAACAAATGAACCAAGTCCTCCAGCCCCTAGTTCGTAATTATTCATTTGTATAATCTCCCATGCTAGAAAATGAGAAACAAACGACAGAAACCCATTATTCGCTAACTTACCAACTCATCAATGCCTGACACACATTAAATATTGAGAAGTGCTAATTTAATGAACAATATATGACAGTTCTAGAACAATATTGTTTTCTTTAAAATTTGTAGAGATGAAAAACTGACTGCTTTCCCTGCTTTTTGATTTGGTTCGAATTTGGGGAAGTTTTTAACAAGTGTTCTATGGTAAACACTATAAATTATTATACTAGAGATGAAACAAATGTGGACTTTTTTTTTTTTTTTCAGGAAGGGGAGATGAAACCAAAACTGTCTGTCTAGATTCACTCTGCTGTGACTTAGTTCGTAACTTCACATTCACCTGGCTCTGGCCTTGACGTAAAGAAACTTACCAGATTCCTAAGCAAAATAACAACAGCCCAACACTTGAACCAAGGAAGAGAGGAGCCCCTTGTGAGGTGAAAATGCAAGCCTAGCCGCCTCACAAGTCTCCGTCCACGCCAACGTCAAAGGACCACGGCTTCCCCATATTGTGGGATGGCAGGTATCACCTGGGTGTCCCCAAACACAGGCAGCGTTAGTAATGAGCTGAGGACTGAATTGACAACAGTTGGCAGCGAAGAAACTAAGAGAAGTTTCCAACGGGAAGATGAAGTGTGAAAACAGTAAGAGTGGAGGGCACACAGCTCAGCCGGAATTGTAATTTCTACTTCGACCCCACACTGCTCCTACCTCTCTACCCGCTCTATGGGCGCCGCCGCCCACTCCCCACCCCCCACACCCACCCCGCGAGAGTCCCACGCACCTGGACTCGGCGGCCGGGTCAGTACTCACCTCGCCGTGCCGCTTCGCCCAAGGGCCGACTCCCAGACCCGCTCAACCGGCGTTAGGTCCCAGACCTCCGTTTTTGAGTACAACCGCTAAGATGCTATGGCCCAACGCAGTGCAAGGCGACACAAGCGCGGGCTTCCGTAGGCTACCGACCCACGACCCGGATGTTGATGTGTTGCCTGCCCCGGAAGCGGTGGCCAGAGTTTGGGGCGGAGGCGGCGTTGCCCAACTCTCCGGAAGGAGACGTGGCGGCGGTTGGGTCTCCTGCACCGAGGACGCTTTGTAGTCCCGCCGCCGCCTCCTTCTCCTCCTCCTCCACCACCTGTTCTCCTCGGGTAGAGGAGGTTGTGACGGCGGCTGGAGGACGCGGCAACGGAGGATGGAGGAAGGAGGCGGCGGCGTGCGGAGCCTGGTCCCCGGAGGGCCGCTGTTGCTGGTCCTGTGCGGTCTCCTGGAAGCGTCTGGAGGCGGCCGAGCGCTGCCCCAGCTCAGCGACGACATCCCCTTCCGAGTCAACTGGCCCGGCACCGAGTTCTCTCTGGTCAGTGCCCTCGCTAGCCGCAGCCACCTCTCCTCTTCCCAGCACGAAGCATTCAGCCCAGCCTTCAGTTTTCCTAGCATTCCCTTCCAGAACCTTTTTTTTTTTTCAAGCATTTATCTTCCCCAAGCCGAAGTGTCTTCCTTCTTTCATTCATTGATTCATTCAGCACACTATCTAGATGTGTCCTCCATACTAAAAACTAGAAAATCAAGCGATCACTTCCTCTCCCTCCTTTAAATTCCTTTGCGCGAGACCTGGCTTCCCAACAGTCCCACTCTGTGGAGGAAGTCTTAGAATTACGACCACACCACCCTATCCACACAACCGTCCTGCAGACACAAGCCCCATCTCTATTCATTCATTTTTCCCCTCCAACACATACTTCTTTAATTAATTGTGTGTATTGTGTGAAAGGGGTTCTGTACACTTGAGTAGCAAGTGACCTGGACCGGTGGTTGTGAGAGCTTGGAACTAAACTCAGTCTTCTACGAGGAGTAATGCCCGTTCTTAACTGCTGCATCATCTCTCCAGCCCTAGAATGTGAGATTTTATGATGAAGTCTTATACAGTGCAGAATATAAATAATTCTGTCTATAATCTCACGAGAATGAAAATTCTGTTTGAGAGAGTGTAGTTCTGAAAAGTCTATATCCATGTAGAGCTACTGCAGACCAATTTATTTTAAAAGGTGACCTTGAAGGCTGAAAAGATAGCTTAGCAGTTAAAAACACTTAGTGCTTTTCCAGAGGATCTAAGTTTGTTTTCCAGCACCTACATCTGGTATCTCACAACAGCTCCAGGGGATCCAGTGCTCTCTTAGTCATCTGCCCCCTGTACTCATGTGTTTAACTACACACACATACACACAGTTAAAGAGAAAAAAAAA
>CABHPH010127385.1:0-20526 GCA_902168325.1 Peromyscus nudipes
AGCAGATTGAGGGTTGTTGTGTTGATTTTTATATAGTGTTTGTGCTGTGACCTCCTTGTATAGAGGACTCCTATGCTTCTGAAAACCCAAACTGTTGGTTATAGTACAATCTGATTTTCCAGAACAGCCACAATTTTTACGTATTGTCTATCTGCACTCTCAGAAGTTTCTCATTTAGGAGCTGGGGAGATGGTTCAATGTGTGGAGTGATTGGCATGCATGGTGGCATGTGGTACCACAGAACCCACGCAAAGATGGGAGTGGTAGCATGTGCTCAAAATCCCAGTGTTCCTAGTGAGAGATGGGTGGGGTGTGGAGATGAGAGAGGCTCCAGGAGCTAGCAGGCCAGTCAGCCTGGAAAACAGCAGTGAACAATAAAAAGACTGCTTCAGACAAGGAGCGACGCCTGAGGTTGTCTTTGACCTCCACGTTTGCAAGATGGCTCACATGTGCCCATGTTCATGCACATTCACGTACACACATAAGCACACATATCTTAAATACACACAAAGATACCCTTAAAATGTCTCATTTGGATAATAAATGCGACAGCCATCTTTCTTCCTTCTCACAGGTGGTCTGCATGGAAAAGTCAAGCTGATTGCTTGCCTTAGTTCACACTTCCTGAGGACTGTGTACCGCTCCTAGGCTTTATCTCTATTACCTCGATTAACCCTCCCCATATCTGGGTGAGAGGTGATGCCCTTAGGTTGGCTTTTCCCTGACACAAAGAGTTAAGGGGAAGTATGTTTGGGGACATAGTCTCCTATAACATAGGTAGGCGACTGAAGAGCTGAGAAAAGGGAAGGAAGCATCAACATGGTGCATTCATTCCGATGTAGGTCGCCTTTGGGAATGACTGGGTTCCAACCTCACGGGTAGCCTTCTTGACACATAGTGTGACTAGACCTTGGTACTTCCCACAGATGGACTAGGAAGCTACAAACTTATCCATAGTTTGATCCTTCAGTCATGAAGCTCCCTCCTGGGTCGGTTTGCCCTCCCTCAAGAGTGTCTGGCCTGTTCTGTCTTCAAAAGGCGCTTGTTCCTGTGGCTAGACAGACGGTCCAGTGAGTTTGGTAGTGCACGTGAGAACTATCTAGAGACAACCTCCTCCGAGGAAGGCCCCGGGGCCCCCTCAGTCAGTCAGATCTAGGCAGACTGTGGTTTAGACAGGTTAGGTCACTGTCTCGGAGATGCTTAACTAGTGAGTGGTGGAGACTAGACTGTGGCGAAGCCATTCTGGCTTTGCAAGGTTTACCCTTAGCCGCAGCACAGCCCTGCCAGAGCCCACACCTGAGGCAGGTGTGCTCCACCCTGGATCTGAGCACAGGTTTTGCCTCTGGCCTGAGGAACTCTAATAATGTCTTGCAAAATTCCCACAGCTGCACAGCCAGGTAGGTCATCATGGCCTCAGAATTAGGCTCCAACAGGTGTCCCTGTGGCGGGAGACTCCTCCTGGCCTCTGAAGAAACGACAGGTAAGTACTGATCCACCCTCCCACCCCCACCCCCAGCACTCTTCAGAGCACACTGAGTTCACAAAGCCACCTCCTAAGGTATCTCTCTGACACCACGCCATCAGCTTGTCACTAAGTAATGGCGGGCTTCCTTACACATAGCACACACGCCTGTAGTCACCACCTTGCCTTCCCTGCTCACCACTCTGTCCCTCACCTTTTGTCGCTTCCCTGGGATTCAACTTCACAGCAAACTGACAGCATTGCCATTTTTATTTTGACAACAAAACATAAGTTGCATATAATCAATTTTGTGAGTGCTGACATCTACACCTGTATTCTGATCTAGAATAAGACCGTCAGTCCACAAAGGGCCTCTTCGTACTCCATCCACTCTTGTCAACCCAGGGAAACCAAATTTCTTTCACCATTAAGTTTTACCCAACCTAGAACATATAAGTGAAATCACAGTCTGACACATAAGCCTTGGCCAAGGGCTGTTAACAGACAGCCTAGGGTAGGCCCTGCCCTTCCAGATGTAGTTTAAGGATTTCTCATATTGGTCCACGGAAGAGCACAGAAGAGGAAGGATCCCCCAATACTAGTCTTTAAGGTTCATTGTCAAAATGCTTTTCTTTGCATGACAGCCGAGGCATGACATAAATAACTTTTAAACTATGACTTCTTCCCATAAGGAGTCTGGGGGTCAGGATGCCCATCAGCCCACAGCTAAGAAGCTAGAACCCTGTTTAGGTTAAGTGGAGGCTTGAAATGACAAACCCTGAAAGAGGTGGGACTGGGCTGGGCTTTCAACGTGACAGCATCTCGCCTCACTCTTGGCTCTTCCACAAAATATTCTACTTATATTTATCTGAACAGAAATCCTCCTACAAACCTAGCGGCCACGATTCTGAGGAAACCCCCGAAGCAAATATTGGCTCATGAATGAAGCATGAGTTGGAAGGGTAAGAAAATGTGTCCAGAGGGGGCTCTCCTCATAAAGAAATAACTGACCTGCTTTGTGAGAGCAGCCTTGGAATGCTTCCTACTAGATCTCCACATGGGAGAAAAAACCTGGGGTAGTGCAGAAAACCCCAAGCAGGCTGCACAGGAGGCAGGCTGCTGGAACAGGGCTCTGAAGTAAGAGGGAGGATATGGCAAACAGGCAGAGCCTCACTGGTTCACTTGGAAATGTGAAAATTTATTTTCCTCACTCACCCAAAAGGATTTACAGGGCAACTGCTACAATTAGACCCTGCTGTTTAGATTCTGAGGTTAGGGCACTAACCAAGCTGTGTTTCTGGATACATGCTTAGCTGATTTGACTACAGCTGGGGCTCAGAGTTTTGTTTTTTTTTTTTAAGCCATGGTCTCTGTATATAGACCAGGCCTGGCTTAAACTCATGATCCTTCTGCCTCAGCCTCCCAAGAGCAGTGATTACAAGCAGACACCACCATGATTGGTACCACTTGTTGTAATGTTAAGATCTGTTTGTCATTGTCTCTGCCCATCAGTCCCCATTTGGATGGGAATGGGAAGAGCACACTGGCCAGATGTTCTCCGGCTAGAGAGCAGATGTATTTACTGGCCATTCAGAGGTTAGCTTGGCAACCCACTGGCTCGGCCTGTGAATTGTGGGCAGGATCACAACATGGTCAGTGCTCCTCTGCAAAGAATGTCCTGGGGCCAGAAAGCAAGCATTTCTTGGGACTGATTACTACACCTGCGAGAGTTGGAAAGGGGTTTTCTTTTATATAAAATGCGGAACTAGGAGGCTGTCAGCAAGTGCTTGCCTTGCAAGTGTGAGGACCTGAGTTCTAGTCCCAGAGCCCATGTATGAGAGAAACCAAAGCAAGCCCAGGTGTACTTGTAATCTCAGCACTGGGGAAGCAGAAACTGGCAGATCCTGTGTTCCCTAGTTGACCAGACTAACCTACTTGATGAATTCCAGCCAGTGAGAGACCCTGTCTCTAAAAACAAGGCGAATGGCACCTGAGGGTGGCACTCCTAAATGCACAGGTATACATGTGCACCTGCATACACATGAGCATGTATCTCATGCATACATACATGTACATACACATACAAAACCCCTGAGACTGAGGCTAACAGGTAAGTAAGTTTGCAAACATTTTAAATATTGAGATGCATCATGAAATCATTTCTGTTAATACAGAAGAAAGAAAGATAAAACTGAAATTAGAATGCCACTATTTGGCAACCCTGAAGGAGGATGGACCCACCTCTGTCTGCTGATACCACAGACTGACGGCCCCATACAATGGACCTCCTGAGAGAACAACACACCATCCATAAAAATTAGTCTCCAAAAGGAAGGTTGAATATGAGTCTGAGCAAACCCCTGGATGTACTTACCAAAAACCAATAAACAGAAGAACAGAGGGATTCGTACCATGAGGATGGCATTAGCTAAATCCAGACAGTGAGAAATTCTTCAGGCCAAACAACCCAATTTAGATATTGAAGGAATATCTAAACTGCAAGGAGAAAAAAACAAACGGTACAGAAACTTCCAGAGTAGAAAGAGACTTCAGACATATTGACTAATGTCAATAGTTTGACAACACAAACAATATGCAGAACAATATGAATCTGTTACATTATATATATTATGCTTTCTACATATTGTTTGAATAAATCATTTATGCATATAGTACTAGAGATGTTAAAGTTTAACATTGACTGGGTTTTTCTTCCATCCTTTTATGTGTGAGATTGCCTTTGTGCGAAGAGTCTACCTTTCAGAGATGTTTGCTGAAATACTTCACGACTGAAATGACAGGATATGGTGACTGGTGACTGAGCCGTGACTCTGAATAAGACAAGGGAACGACACAGCGCGGTTGGTCACAAGTTAACTGCTGCAGCTGCTCCGAGCACAGGCGTGATCATCGTACTTGTCTTGCCGTTTAAAAATGTGTTTAAACTTCCATAACAAAGCTTAAACAGAAAGAAGAGAACTCTTAGAAAACAGTGAGAACTCAGGGAGACTGCCATTCATTACACACCCTTGGCTTCTTTGAGCGAAGCGGAAGCTAGGGCCCAGGGCCTTGCTTGTGTATCTCTGTCTAACTCTCTGGGGTCTCTAATACATCCCGGAGACACTGGTGAATGTGGGAGCATGGACTCTCGGGTCAGCGAGAGGTGGAGCTATACTCTGGCCCGGCCAAGGTGACAGGCCACTTTGGTTCCTGAGTTCAACTTTCCCCCTCTCTGTAATGAAGTTCAGTTGAACTTACCAGTGGCTTACTGATAGCTGGTACCTGAAATGGTGTGCTTTGGACCCAAACCCCTCTGACTTCAAATAACCATGCTTGTCACTACTGTGTCACGTGGTCTTCAATAGTAAGTCTCACTATTTGCCATAAGTCATGGAAACTCGGGTATCAGAGACCTGGGCACAGTGGAGCTGTGCCACTGGGTGGGGACAAAGCACATGGTCTTCCTCTACTTCGGTTCTAGATCCACCATTAGTCGCCATCAGGTGTCATCAAGCCTCAGGATTTTTTGGATTTTTGTCCTGTCAAACAGGTTAGTGAAAGAATATGCCGCAGGTTTTTTGTTTTTTGTTTTTTTAAAGATTTATTTATTTTTTATTTATACAGTGCTGTGTCTGCATGGCCGGAAGAGGGCATCAGATCTCATTACAGATGGTTGTGAGCCACGATGTGGTTGCTGGGAATTGAACTCAGAACCTCTGGAAGAACAGCCAGTGCTCTTAACCTCTGAGCCATCTCTCCAGCCCTGCCTCAGGTTTTTAAGAGAAATCAACACGGTAATCACTACCAGGGTGCCTGAATCCCTTTCTGTCCCAGTCCACACCTCCTAGCTCCAGGAGTGGAACATGATTCACTTGTCAAAATTTGTAAAAGTACCACAGGATCCTGGCCAGGGCTGCTTCAGGTATGGGGAGATGGAATCACAGCCCAGGACTTTCTGTTGCAAATTCTCCAAAGTAGGGCTCCCCTCTGATAATGAAGAAACAAAGCAGCCTGAACCCGCTAGGCATTTGCACACTTAGTTAGGCAATGTGAAGAAAACCAGTTTATCCAGGCCCAAATCTGTGCCTAGAGTTCCAGTCATACCACAAATTCCCTAAGGGCCTAAGCCATTCTGAGCACAGGGCAGAGTTTCTGATAAAGAGCCGAATGCTCTGGGGCATGCGACCTGGTTTCAACACTTACATGAATAGGACCAACATTCTCTACCTAGTATTTACTTATTTTTATTTTATATGTAGTAATATTTTTTTTCCTGCACACATGTCTGGGTACTGCATGTGTGACTTGTGTTCTCAAAGGCCAGAAAAGGGCCTTGGATTCTCTGGAACTGGGGTTCCAGATGGTTGTGAGCTGCCATGTGGATGCTGGGAACCAAACCCAGGTCCTCTGCAGGAACAGCAAGTGCTCTTAACCATTTAGCATCTCTCCAGCCCCCTCCACCTACTTTTCCTTCTGTTGATTGGAACTGTTTTTCTCTTTAGAGTTGTTTTAAAAACACAGACAATTTCAAATCCGTGTAAAACGATGAGAAAACAAATTTTCAATTCATGGACGGTTATGTTTTGTTCATACCCTGCTGTCATAGTTGGCTTTTCGTTGCTGTGAGAAAGCACTGATCAAAAGCAGCTAGGGGAGAAAAGGGTTTATTTGACTTATTACTGAAGAAAGCCTAGGCAGGAACTTGGAGGTAGAAACTGAAGCAGGGACCCTAAAAAAATGCTGCTTTCTGGCTTGCTTAGCTATCTTTCCTATGCAGCCCAGGTCCACTTCCTCAGGGATGGTATCTCCCAGAGTCAGTTGGGCCCTCCTTCATCAATTAGTAATTAAGAAGATGCCCCCACAGACACACGCAGAGGCCAATTTGATGGAGGAGATTCCCCTCTTCCCAGGGGTATCATGTTGACAGCTAACAACACTGACACATGCGTGCAGCTTCCCATTTCCTACTGTTCTGAAGCAACTCCACAATATATGCCTTTTTCATTCAGACCCTTTTGTAATGTTTTCTTCCGTAAAAGACATTGTGGTGGCTTGTTTATT
Organism: Peromyscus nudipes; assembly: GCA_902168325.1. NCBI lineage: Eukaryota > Metazoa > Chordata > Mammalia > Rodentia > Cricetidae > Peromyscus > Peromyscus nudipes. The sequence continues at coordinate 6,524 of CABHPH010127385.1, forward strand.
ATTCATGTCCTAAACTGATGTATCTGGTGATGTTAACTTCTTAGTCCTTCCCCCTTGCAGCCCAAGGTATGGATCCCATCGAAAGCCCAGAGGCAAGCCGGTAATTTAATTCCCCTTGCCAGTAACACGGTCAGGAATACTATTTAATATATTGGCTGTTGCAACACCAACAGGACTATATGGGTGAAGGGAGACACTTCTAGGCAATTTTCTGTTTCCTAAGAGGCAACCACACAAAAAACACCTGTCTCCCTGGATGTGATGCTCAGAACCAGAATAGCCGAATTAGCTATAGGGACCATAATGAAGTTAATATTGAGGATGGCATGAGGTAGGAGAAGCAGAGCCCTTCGTGAACCAAGCAGCCAGAAGGCCTGCCTGCCTGTCCCGCCCTCTCAAAGTGTTCCCCTGTGTCAGCTTGTTTTATCCCAGGGATCTGTCACTTCTGCTGAAAGTATTTACTCTTATTGCCACAGAGTCTAACAGCTGTTTGGTCTGAATTTCAAAAACTAAGGAATCACAGGACCTGGTGAGATAGCTCATCAGGTCAAGAGGTTGATGGACAAGCCTTGCCACCTGGGTGGTCCTGTGGAACCTACGTGAAGGTGAAAGGAGAGAAGTGACTTCCCAAAGGAGTCCTCTGCTTTCTGCATGCAGGCCATGGCATGTGCATCCACACACATGTATACAAATATGCAGACATTAATAATAATAAAATGAGGGGGCCACAAGGAAGAATCAGGATGGGATGCTGTAACAAATCACTCTAAGACAAAACAGCTTAGACCAATCAGAAGTGGGTGTGTGGGTTGCATGCCTAGCCCCGAATAGGCTAAAGAAGCTTCACAGCCATCACACAGTTTTCTCCCCACCCTTAGCATTCAGCCCCCATCGCTACACCACAAACAGCTGTTCTCACTCCCACCAAGTACACACACACATTCCCACACTAGAAAGGACATTCGTGGTCATGGTCACTCAGCCCCTTCAAGGTCAAAACCCAGCCGGGAATTATATATATATCTATCTCACCTCGCTGGCCAGAAGTTAGTCCCGTGGCCTGCAGGGGAGGCTGGAGAATACAGTAGTTATTCTGGAAAGCTATATGCCAGTTCTGATACTTTGAGGAAAGAGGAAAAGTAAGTACGGGCATACCGAGCAGCCCCAGCTGGAGGAGAAACTCGGAGGGGAACCTGACTTGGTTCAACTCAGAATGTAAACAAAACTTGAAACGACTGTCCTTAAGAATCCTCCAAATGATTCGGCAAAATCAACTTACATAGAAGTAAGAGTCTCATGTCATAGCGCCACTTCTTCCAGGGCAGGTTCTGGAAGGGTCCCAATAGTTGGTACTACCTTGTTCGCCTAGTTTATTACCTAGTTAGTGTTAAATTCACAACTGAAGTTTACCAGTCTCCCTTCACTTCTAATGTCTTTTCGTCATGGCCCAAGGATGCTTTAGTGATAGTCTGCTGGCTACTCACCAGGATCCCACGGCGAGCTGCTCCGTCACAAGATTTTTATTCATCAGAGTAATCCAACTTATGGAAAAATAAGGACGGCCACAAGGAATGGACAGAACTGGCTGGCCCACTATTTTACAGGCCAGCTGACCTGGCTGTGGATGAAGGGTGTATATTATCAAGGTCTAAGCAAGACTTGGATGTGTTGGCAGCAGGTACTAAATGATGCATGAGGAGCCAGCAAAGCCAATCTCTTTTTTCATGGTCCCCTCAGGGTCAAGTACCATGTTTCAATTACAATTTCTCCAAATTGCTTCATTGTGGCGCATGCTTCAAATTAATAGCAATATAGCCCAGTTCTCCATGGGACAGTCAGAAAATCTAGTTCATAGGTTTGTTGAAAGATGCCCTCAAGATACCCAGCTGCAAAACACATTAAAGACTCTGAGATGATGGGAATATTTCTGATCAGTATTCCCCACAGAGGCTACTTTCGGAGAAAACAAGTTTATTATTTATAGCAGCAAATACGATTTCTCAGCTCAGCCAAGGCAACTTCTTGCACTTTCATCAAGAGGGCACCATCATGCAGACCGTTATGGAAATCATATTTACATTCACAGGCAAGTCTGGGGGTTGATCGAGATGCACATTTCTTCCTACAGCCTACTCCCGACTGAGTCTGCAGGGAGGCGCCAGAATGTGTCTTTTCATTTGAGTAGTGCCAGTCACTGGGAAAAGATTTTTCATATAGAGACACCATTTGCAAGTCTGACTTCAAGTGACTAGTCGGGTTTTAAGAGGAGGTCTCAGAATGACTTGCTGTGGATCAAATGGCCACAGCATGACCAAGCTGGGAGTAGAGGGCGCCATTGACCACACGTCTTATTGTGGTGGCTGCATCATTGAATGTGGGAGAGGGTCTTTCTTTGTGTTGGAAACTTGCATTTTTTGGCAACGCCCTCCATAATTATTCTTCTAAAGAAGCAAGGGTGGTTTGGGATCTAACTTCCAGATTGGGATTGGGAGCTACACTCCCTGATTCCGGGGCCTATGATTCTAAGCAGAAGACAAAGGATATTCCCACAAAGGGTTGGAAGCTAGTGGAAAACTGTTCGTCTTTTTCTCCAAGAATAAACTGCTTGGTCAGGACAAAACAGAAGTGGTTAAGATATGACCTCTGCTTTTTTGCTGTGTCTCCTCCTGTCTTCCACACAATGGAAATGGAAATCCCTCACACTGTTCTTGGACTTTTCACAGAGGTAAGGGAAAATTGTCTTTGGAGGCTGAAAGTCCATCCCACTCATTATTCTCAAATGTGGGTTTCAACCTTCATTTTCAGAGTTAGGATATAATAAAGGCCATTTTGATATTAAGTTAAAGCTGCATTAATTTAGGTTTCTTACAGCAAACTTCTTCCCTAAAATGCTAACTACGGGCCTGGTAGTGCACACCTCTAATCCAAGCATTCAGTAGGCAGAGGCAGGTGGATCTCCATGAGTTCAAGGTCAGCCTGAACTACATAGTGAATTCCAGGCCAGCCAGGAATAATGAAACTCTGTCTCAAAGAACAAATAAACAAAAACCCAGCCAAACAAAATGCACACACACACACACACACACACACACACACACACACACACCCCTCAATAAAACCATGACAAAGTCACAATGAAGTAAATAAATGCATTCTTTTGGAAGCCAACTCTGCTTGGAGCAATCAAAATCAAAAACAAAAACCACAGCACCTGGGCCTCTGAAACCACGGAACATCCACTCCTTTGTTTGTTTCTTGCATGCAGGTTTCTCAAAGGCATTCCTGCAATGCTGAAGTTCAATTGTTTTAGACTTTAGTTCGCTTTGTCCGGCGGTGGGGAGGGGATGGGGGCAAATGCTGCAGGCAGTATGACCACGTCAAACATTCTCAAGAGGCTGGAGGTGTGGCTCGGTGACAAAACAGGTGGGGCACATTTGTGAGGGCCCACGTTCAATCCCCAACGCCGCAAAAGAGTGACTGAGTGAGCGAGCGGATAAACACACAAATAAACACTCAGGAAAGCGTCACTGCCGAGAGCTTCCCTGTGGCCCTAACTAAGAATATCACAGAACTGGGTAAATCGGGAATTGTGGGCCATAGCCCTGGAGACATCTGGAGTGTGTCTGCTCTGCCCTTAATGATCAAAATACTCCCACAGGTACAGTCTGGGAAGATGACTAATAGGGAGTGTGATGGGGGCGGGGGGAGAGAAAGAAAGACAGGAGGAAGGAGGGAGGAGGGACAGTAAAGATGGCAGACAGGAAAATTAAGGCATTCTGATGTGGGACATGGCTTTAAAGTCTTTCTTGAAAGTGTAAGTTTCACGCAAACATTTCACACAGTGGAGATTTTTTTTTTCTGGAAGCATCTTTACTACAGAATGGCTCCATCCATCAGGAGCATAAGCATCAAAGTGTAGCATGAGTCTTAAAAGTTCTTATTAATAAAATCAAACCCGAGGCCAGTTATTGGGGCGAACACTGGAAGGTCAGAGAGACAGAATAAGCCACAGCTATCTCACCTCACTGGGTCCTCAGCTGGTCTTGTTTCCTCAGACTGGATGCCCCGAGCCCTCATCCAGAATGGGTCTCAGCTGAACTGCTGCTAGAAGCCTGAAAGCTTAACCAGCCACATGCTTCTCCAGGCCGCTTCTCCAGGCCAAATGCCTGCTCAGGCCAAATGCCTGAGTTTCTGGTCCTCACGCCTTATATACTTTTCTGCTTTCTACCACCACTCCCTGGGATTAAAGGCTGACTTTCTGGGATTAAAGGCGTGGGTCACCATGCTTGGGTGTATCCTTGAACACATGAATTTCTGCCTCTGGAATGCTAGGATTAAAGGCGTATGCTACCACTGCCTAACCTCTATGTTTAATATTGTGGCTGTCCTGTTCTCTGACCCCAGATAAGTTTATTAGCATACACAATATTTTGGGGAACACAATACCCCCACATCAAAGCTTTCATTTTGTTTGTCTGGAGATATGTTTATATGAACTTGGGATCTTCCTGACTCAATCTCGCAAGTACTGGGATAGATCAGAGGCACATGTTATCACATCCAGCTAAAAAAGCTTTACATCAGCATTTCCTGACATAAAGGGCAAGAGGCATACTTTTTGCCCAAGAACTGTCAAAACATGGAGCCACTGCCTGAGATGACCTCAAGTAGTTCCCACAAGGACCCTAAATAACAGTGTGTTCCAGTGTGAAACAACCCCTGTTGTGTTCTCTTAATCCTGAAGAATAGCTCTAAGAGCGTCTCCATTTGGTATTGTTATAAACATAGTCCCCATCTAACACCAGTTCTACCCTCCAGTATACAGAGAGAAAGCAGAGCCCCAGGCAGGCAGTGGAATACATACACCAATATGCCTCACTGGAGCGAGCAGCCCGGGAGTGTTCAGTTTCAAGCTGGATGTGTCAAGCTGCCTTTGATAGGAGACATGGAAAGGTACCTCTTGAAATACTTGTTTTACTCTATACAAGGCAGTAAATTTCAAGAAAGATAGCAAGAGCAGTAGGACCAGCAATTAAAAGGATAAAGGATGGACTCTGTGTTACTAGGCAAGCAAGCTTAAGAAGTCCCTGGGTCAAAAAGAAGACCTCCCTCTATGTCCCCAACCCATGTCAGTACGAAAGTGACAGGCAGGTCTTTGGGGTGGGAAAAAATTCTGAGACCTTCGCCAGCGACTCAGGGGTTTGTTGTTCATGTTTGAGTGCTGAGAACCAAAGCCCTTAATGCGCCCTGCGCATGCCCTACACCTGCTAGGTAAACTGCCATTGAGGACTGAGGCAAATTTCAGCCTCTTATTTGAGACAGTGTATCACCAAGTAGCCCAAACTAGCCTAGAATTCTTGATCCTTCTGTCGCAGCCCCTAGTAGCAGGGTTACATGTGTGTGCCACCACACCTGGCTTCACACATTTTAGAATAATTCCTAAGGTAAGTAAACCTTTAGACCTTCAGTCTATGAAGCTACATAGTAGAATTAGAACTGTCTTATTTGACTGTGGGAAGCTTAACATGGATTGTAGTGGAATTGCCTTCCCTCCTATCCATGAAAAAAAAAATGCTGGACCAAGTTGGGAAAGGGTCACCAAAGGGACATTTCCCCAAACTTCATGCTGGGAAACTTCATGAGAAGAAGACAGTGGAAACCTGGAAACTGCTGGTTGAACAAGAATGATGGATCACTTTGCCAACTGCTAAAAATAAAAAGCAAGAAATGTTAACCAACCGTGGACCCATAGTTATTTTTAAAACCGACAGAAATAATATGGAAGACTTACTTTCCATTGTATGACCTTATCAGAGGCCCTGCATGATTTTTATTTGGGAGAAAACTTATTTATTTTTAAAATAAAAGACCCTATGAAATCATCACAATGTAACCCATTATTTTGCCCAACTAACATAAGCTAATTAAAAATAAAAGCCAGTTCTATTCAACACATGGGTAATGGGACAGGACCACCACTCACTGAGGTTTCTGCTCAATTGTTTACAGGTTGGATCTGCTGGAAGAAACACCCCTGTTAACCATCTTTTCCCTTTATGCAGACGATCATGGCAGCCATATTTGTTACCTATGTCTCATTTCCCTGGCTCTGTTTTTCGTGTGAATATCTCTTCTTCTTCCTCATGGAATAGGTCTTGACAAATTATTATACTGAAACATTTTGAGTGATAGGAAACTAAAAATCGTCTTGACACACTCATTTAGTTTTGTTGTAAACACGGGGTCTCCAGGGTGGTATAGTAGGGAGCTTTGATTTTAACGATGATTGTAGACACAAACGAATGAAGAGCAACAGTGACTTCACGGTTCAAGACAACCAAGAGGTACCTGCAAGATGCTGCAGTATTGCCACCAGTCACACCCCGAGGAGGCCAGCTAGGGAATGTGCGTGGAGGGAGAGGCCTGGGGCAAGGCACCGGGCAGAAGTGATGTAGTGGCTGTGCACACATTAGAGAGATGAGACCGCTCCGTTGATCAGGCTCATGTAGTTGCCATGTGGAGATACAGACCCGACTTCAACTTTTGCAGCTTGGCTGGAAACTTACGTTTTGTCTTCCTTTGTTTGGTTATTAATATCAAACTTTAGGTTTCTAATTGTCAGCAACTATTTTCAAAATCATTTGAGGCCCAGTGAGATGGCTCAGTGGGTAAAAGCACTTGCTGCCAAGCCTGATGACCCAAGTTCGATTCCTGGCTCCCAGATGGTGGAAGGAGAGAATTACTACATCCCTCAGATTTGTTCTCTGATCTCCGAACACAGGCAGTAGCATGTGTACACTACACACCTACACAGACATACATTAAATAAATAAATGCAATTAAAAATGGAATCATTTAAAACACTATGTGGACAAAAGAACGTATTTCTGCAAGCTGGATTCACTTGTGTATTACTTTTCCATCTTTGCCTGTTGACTCAATCATTAAGGCTCAAGACTTGAACTCAGAACTTCGCCCTGGACTATGCACTCATAAGTGGATTTATGCAGAATCTTAATGCGGAAATGAAGAAGAGCTGCATAAGGAGAAGGGAGAGGTAGGAAGTGGCGTACCATGGGTGGGCAGTAAGTGAAGAAAGAAGTCTCAAGGAATATTCAAGAAGCACTGAACCGCTTGGTTCATTAGAAGACTCGTTTTGACCCAGGCATGGTACTGCATACCCTGTAATGCCAGCACTTGGAAGACAGAGGCATGATTAGGAGCTTAAGGCAGGTCTGGACTGCAAAAGACCCTGTCTCAAAAAAACCGAACCCAGAACAACTCTTCCTATTCTGAGGTTAGATAGAAGACTTGATAAGCAAATGGACAAATTGATAAAGATCTGAAATACGAAGCTGACAAATCTGTGTTTCATCTCATGGGGTATGAGGATTTGGAGGCCTGAAAATCGATGTGAAGCCAGAAGCCAGATGAGATCATCAGATCCCCCCAGAACTAGAGTTACAGACAGTTGTAAGGATCCATGTGGGCTCTGGGATCCAAACCCCAGTCCTTGGCAAGAGCAGCAGGTGACATTTCTTCAGCCCTCTATCTTATGTTTTAATTGTGTCTTAGATTTTTCCTGTTGCTGTGAGAAAATGCACCAAAGAACGTAAGGTAGAAAGTGTTTATTTGGCTCCCAGTTCCAAACTACAGTACATTATTGTAGAGAAATCAAAGCAGGAAGAACATGGCAACTAGTCACACGATGTCCACAGTCAAGAGCTGAGAGCAGGTGATTAATTAATTCACACATACTAGTGCTCAGCTCTCTCTTCCTACTCTACAAAGGCCAGGATCCCTTGCTAGCAAATGCACTACTCACAGTGGACAGGCAGGTCTTCCCACCTCAATTAATGTGACCAATATAAACTTCCACAGACATAATCACAGACCATCTAGAAAATTCCTCATTGAGATTCCCTTTCCGAGTGATTTTTAGACCATTCAAGTTGACAGCCAGCCTTAACCATCACAGATAGTAAACATGAAAGAGAAAGAGCTTTAGAATAGATGCTGACTTGCCAAGGACAGTTAAGATAAAGGTCATTAATTGTCTAAAAACTACTGGTACCCAGAGTTGGGCATCCTCAAGGCTTTATACCATGTCAGAAAGATGTCAACTAAAAACACATTCACCTGAGAACCAAGCAGCACACTCACTTTCGTGATCAATGATTTTGTTCAAAACGGGAAGCAATGTTCAACAAGAAAGAAGAATCTTTCCAACAAAACCTGCTGTAATGACTTTACAAGCACATAAAAAGTAAGAGCAGGACCCTTCCCCATCGCGTGCTACACAATTCGACAATAATTACAAATGGTGCATTACAGACCTAACCCCAAGAATGAAACAATATAGAACTCCTAGAAGAAAACACAGTGGCAAATTTTTGTGACTTGGAGTTAGGTAACAGTTCCTTGGAGAATACATCAAAAGGTCAAGCAGTGAAAGATAAAAATGTAAATAAGACTCCACACAAACTTTATAAAACTTTTGGGCTTTGGAGGACACCATAAAGAATGTATAAACAAACAAACAAACAAACAAACAAACAAATAAATAAATAAATAAATAACCTGGAGGAATATTTACAAATCAGGCTGCTGAGGCGCTCTTAGGCCTTAAGGATAAAATATGTCAAGTGATTGGAATAAATATTTCTTCAAATAAAACATAAAAATTACTAAGCATTATGAAAAGAGGTTCAGCATCTTTAGGGAAACATAAGCCCAAATCACAGTGAGATGACAGCCTGTTTTGTTTTGTTTGAGAAGGTCTCACCAAGTTAGCCCTGGTTGGCCCCAAACTATGTAGACCATGTTAGCCTTGAACTCACAGAGATCGATCTGCCTCTGCCTCCCAAGTGCTGAGATCAAAGGCCTAAGTCACTACACCAGGCCAAGATGACAATTTTAATGCACTGGAATGGAAACACTAAAAAGGCAAACAATATCAAGTGTTAGAAAGGATGTGGCTAGAACAAGACCCTTCACACGTTGCTGATGTGAATGCAAGATGCTAGAAGGACTCTGGAAACCACGTTGGTAGGGATTTGAAATGTTAAACCTCCAGCTTCCCATGACCCAGAAAACCCACTTCTATGTATCCACCACATGAAGGAAGAAAGTATATGGTCCACAGGAAGACCTGAACAAAAACCACAGAAGCATTCCTCATAAAAAAAGAGAAAAACATGCAAGCAGCCCAAATGTCCATCAACTGACAAGTGGATAAATAAGATGAGAAATATCCATACATTGTAATTATTCAGAATACGGGATATTTGGGAGATGATGAAAATATTCTGGACCATTCAGCCGTTTGTTTCCGTGATTCAAATTCCCCCATATGGTAAACCCTTGTAGGCCAAATTCATATTTCATTTTTTAAAGTGATTTTATTTTTGAGATAATTTTTATTTCACATCTCTCAGTGGGTAGACATTTACTTCTGGATACGGTGCAGCCATTTATTGTCAATAGTTCAAACCTCTCAGCTATTTATTGGTAAGATATGAAGCAATCTCTTTTTGCAAAATCCAACCCTTCCATGAAAACATGGCTTTACATCCTGCTCTTGTGGTCTGCAGACATCACAGAGAAGGTAGTGACTACTACCCGAATTTCAGCCTGTACTCTTTAAATAGCAATGGTTTCTGCATGGAAGTATGCAAGCATTACCTGGCACTACTTGGTGGTTCAGATGATTATGTACAAATGAGAAGACCTGTTTTAACCACAAACTTGAGTATGCCTCACTGGAGACAGAAATACAGGCCTCTGACACCAAATATGCTGACCCATCAACCATTTACATTGAAATTATCTAGAAATCATGGGCAACCCTCTGCCTGAACATGTCTGCCGATTTTGCAACACCTACTTGAGGCTGGTTCTCCCAATTCCTCTGATTCATGAGCTGTGTTTAAAAATTACAGCTTCCTCTAGTCTTTAACATGCTCAGCTGAACAATCTTAGGCTTCATAGCACCTCTTGGCACCCATGCCCAAAATATCAAGTCCTAATGCAGCGAATGTAAGGCCAAGTGCAAGATCAGGAGGGGGGTTGTAGCAACTCATAGGACTTATATTTAGCCAAGTGTGTGTGGCCAGCCCACATGGTTGGTAATTGCTCTAATTTCTGTTTGTTTTGTTTTTGAGACAGGTCTCACTGGGTAGCACAGATGGCCTAGAACTCAAGATCCTCATGCCTCGGACTCTCTTGAGGGCTGGGATTACAGGCATGTGCCACCACACCTGGCTCTAACGATATGACAGTATTTGAGTTTGGTCCAAATATCTGAGGACAATGTTTTAAAGAAGCGGACAGTTAAGTTAATCTTATATTTCAAAACGGGTTCATTGAGATGGCTGTCACCATATAAATATACTGAAAGCCATTGAACTGTGTCTCAAGTGGGGGACACTTTAAATGGAACAGTATTGATGTTTAAACATAAAATGTCCCAAAGAGGTGAGTATGTTTGACTACTTGGGTCCCCGGAGTATAGCACCGTTTGTGAAGGTTCTGGAACCTTTAGGTGGATCTTTTCTGGGGGTAATGGGTCACGGGGGGGGGGGGGCATAGCGTAAGGTTTAGAGCTCCACCTACTTCTCTTTTCTTACTGCTGATGCAATGGAACCAGCTGCTTCCCCCTTCCTCAGCCACGCCTTCCTGCCATGGCGGTCTGTACCCCCTCACACTGTGAGCCCAGACTACCCTCCCTTACTTCAGTTGCTTCTTGTCAGTTATTCTGGTCACATCCACGAGGAAAACTAACTGATACAAGTGATATTCAAGTTTTATCTCAATAAAACCTTTAAAAATCTATGCACCATGTGTTGCCTGCAGTTCGAAGCACTGGTTACAGCATGTATCACCCTCTCTAGCGCCTCCTGCAGGACCTTTTCCGGGGGTCTCCCCTTTGTCAGAAACACCTGGATTCTGTGTGTCACAGAGCGGCTTCTGCCTGTCAGAGCAGCATACACTCCTGCTTCCCACCGCCAAGTCTGACGACCTCCCAAGCATTTGCCTTGGTGCTCCTGCCCCTGCAAAGCTCCCCTCCATGGCATCACTGTCTGCTCTTCATCACTGAAGTACAACCCCAGAAGGAGGATCTGGGATTCCTTCACCCACACCACCCTCAGTCACTGCCTACCACCATCGTGTTTGTGTGTGGGGTGTAAGTGTCTACCGGTAGCCTCGCTACTGATTCCCTAATTCACATCTGTGCAATGTGTCTGCTTTCTTGCTTCAACACGGGTCTACTGTCTGTCTCCCTTAGCACAGCGAACACTTTCTGAGAATGGGAGATCTGTCATAGGTAGCTGACAGCACCAGGCCTGGAATGGGATGTTGCTGGCTAAATTTCTTTTAGGTTGAATAAAGCACAAACAAATGGATTGCTTCTTCCCTGGGGATAGTGTGGGGAACACAGGGAACCTTGGGGCTGAGGATGTGGCTTCATGGTAAAGCATTTACCTAGCATGTGAGAGGCCCCGGGTTCTATCCTCAGGATCATACACAGACAAAATAGTACTAATTCTTCTTCAAAATTCTACTCTCGTTAACCCCACCACCACCACCAATGCCAAGAACAAGTAAGAATTTCCTCAACCACTCTACCATCGGCATTGGAAACCTCTTAAGAACTTGATCACAGGAAAGCATTCCTAGTCATCGACGGTCCAGCCCAGCTCGACGAAAACTGCTTCATAAAAGCGACAGTCTCAAGGAGAAGAGCCGGTAACAAAGGCTAGCTGGCGATTCTCATGGTGAGAATCAAAGCTGAGCCCCGTCCCAGAGGAGCGGAGACAATGGGTGTCTAGGAGCCACGCGGGGCTGGTCTATTTCTCAGTGAGACAGCTCCAGGGTTAGCCCATCCCCCCCGACAAAAGGAGGAGCCCTTGGACAAAGGGAGAGCAGCAGAATTCACTGTGTGTGGAGCTTGTCCTAAGATTTATAGCAGGCTCTGCGAAAGGAGCTGCAGAGCACTGGGTCCCTTCAATATTAAATTAGTTTGAGAGGGAGGAGGAGGGGGAGGAGGGGAAGAAATGAAGAAAGGAAGAAAAATATACGATTTCTAAAAATAAGAAAAACAAGAGTTTTTTTTCTTCACCTAATACTTTTTCCCTGCATACAAGAGCTAGTGAAAGGGTGCTTGCCTAGGGTACAAGAAGCCCTGGGTTCAGTCTCTAGCACCGAATAAGACAGGCTAGGATGCATACCTATAATCCCAGCACATTGGAGGTAGAAGATCCTCCGATACCAAGCGAATTTGAGGCCAGCCTGCACTGTATGAGACCTTTTCCCAATAGAAAAAGCTAAAGAAAGAAGTTGAAGCATGCTAACGGTTGATTCCCATTTGACATCTTTGACACCTGTGTGGAATTAAAGAAATATTTATGCAAAGCTACATATCCATTCTTGAGTTTCTTCCTTATACAAACAAAGATAGAGGCAGAAATAGAGACAGAGAAGACCCGGAAGAGCACCACTACGAACATAAAGCCATTCAGTTAATGTTCGGTTTCTTTTAAACCTGAGAGGTTGATAGCATTGATAACCAACAGGCAATAAGAGAAGCGTCCAAAGGCTATGATAATTTACCTGTTATACCACGAGAGACATCAGATCCAGAGCCCTGGATGACACAGAAGTCTCCAGCCAGCTTCCCAGGAGGACTGAATATTAAGGTCAGGGGCAGCAGGGAATGTGACTGGTCTGTCTGCAGCATGCACAGCAAAGACCAGCCTTGTATCTCCGAGGCCACTAAATATTTAGGACCAGGAATGTCCTCATGTCCCAACAGGAGGACATGTGGGGTTACAGAAGGCCTCTTGCAGCTAAGCCACTACTTCCCCCTCCTCCGCTCTACCCCCACATGTCCCCAAAAGTTCTGCCAAGAACAAGTGTGATATCAGCTGATCACAGGCTCTCTTCTTATCCTTGCAATTACATCCTCCCCTGGCAGGAGAGGAACCTGGCAATCAAGGCTCCCTTTCATCTGTGTCTCCTGCATCTGGCATGTTGCGGACGCAGAGCACGTGGTGAGACCGCATGCAGAAGTGAGAGACTGCAAGGCCTGCATGGAACCCCAGTTTTGGCACTTGCCTCATAGGAACTTGGCAGGTGACCTGGGGCCGGCAATGCTGATTCCACTCTGAAGGAATATGAGCATCTAACTGTCCTTGGCACCAGTCGCTGCTCAGTAAGGGATAGTCCTCTTTATTTATGGTTTCTGAGATGTCCTAGTGGGAAAGGAGCTTACAGAGCCTTGGGGCAAATGTACGTAGTCAGATGGCCACGGGGCTAGACTCAAATTAGGCCTGGGTTGCTAGTCCAGATCCTGTTTACAGGCGTCTAGGTGCCCTATCATTTAGGCTTTACCTGAGCTCACCTCCAACCTCTTGACACAAGAAAGACTAAGGAACTTGTCAGTATAGGATATCACCATGGACATCCCTAAGCACACCGTTTCTACATATTACAGACAAGTCTTGGGGTGGTTTATACCTATATAAAGAGCTAAACATAAATTCTGCTTCATGTTTGCAGTGACACATGGTGACAGAGCCACTTATCCCAAACTGGCCTCAAAGGAAGACACAGAGCCTTGATTAGATGTCACTCCAGGTGACACCACGCTGTCCCAAGAAAGGTGAGTAGACAGTCCGATTTCCTTCCTTTGCCCATTCCTTTGTCACTATGCTTCTGGCCCGGAGAGAGAAGAAAGCTTTGAGGTTGGGGGGGGCTGTCTTCCTCTGTCACCCTCTCCCCCCACACACACAGGTTATGGAGAGTCCAGAATAGCCACAAGGGAACAAAACCTGTCTTCAGTAGCTGAGTGTGTTTTATGACTTAAAAAGGATTTCAAACTGAGTCCAGAGTAGGAAGTCAACTTAGATCTGGGTGCAGTTTTTAAACCATGGCTCCAAATTCTAGCGCTCTAACATCTTCACTGGAAGAACTTACTTCATTGGTCTGTCCGTGTCCAATGG
>CABHPH010127385.1:20626-48246 GCA_902168325.1 Peromyscus nudipes
GGGGGGGTGGGGGGGGGGGGGGGGGGGGGGGGGGGTGGGGGGGTGGTTGGGAGTAACAGCAGTACCCACGTTCGAGGTGGTTATTAATATGTAAAGCTGCTGTATGTAAAGTACCCAAGTTAGATTGGTAGCTTCTGTGGTGGCTGTAAGGTATTGCACCCCACTATACCAAAGAAGCATCAGATAAGGCAAAACATACCTGTGCCTACATTATTGACCCAGCTGGAAACTCTTAGGGAAAATTTCCAGGCTTTTTACCAAAATATGGAAAGATTAATTTCTATCACTTCACCATTTATTTTACTTAGACATCTATTTCTCAGGGAAAAATGAAGAGTTCCATGTTTTATTGAATAAAAGGCAAACAAACAAACCACACTGCACCTCCTTCCCAAGGCCCAGAGATCACACGCAGCAGAAGAGGGAGTGGAAAGAGTTTAAGAGCCCACAGGCGTTGGTTGACCATGAGGAAAGAGTGTCTTCCAGACATAGCAGGACTGCGGCACATATGACCTCACATGGTTGTGACCATAAAGACAGGGCCGGTACAATCCCCAAACAGACCAAATCCTAGAGGAAAGAGTGTCTTCTAGACATAGCAGGACTGCGGCACATATGACCTCACACGGTTGTGACCGTAAGGACAGGGCCGGTGCAATCCCCAAACAGACCAAATCCTAGCACAGAGAGGGGAGGTAGGCACAGAGTTCACCAGCAGACATGGAGCTATTGGCAGTTGTTAGCTGCTTGGGAGAAGGAGAGACAGTTTTCTCTGAGGTAAGTGGGCCACCCTCCAGTGGAAGGCCACACCACCAAGAATATTTGGGTAGCACAAATTGGTCTTGATATATATTTTTAAAAGACACGAGATTACCCAAGTAAGGTAGGGAAGTGGATCTTGGAAGAGTTGGGAAGGGCCGGGTGACTTTGATTAAATCCCATTGTACAAAACACTCAAAGAACTAATACAAAAATTTAAAGTATCAAATGTAACTCACTCAAACCTTCAACTACTTTTGAACGTTATGTCTACATGAATAGCTGGACAGACATTTCACACATGGACTTAAACATTCATGAACTATACCTAAGAGCCAAGCCAGACAAAATCCCTGCATGGAGATAGAGTAGGCATGACATCCCACTTCAGGTGAGGAGATACTGACAACGGACAGCTTCTGGGAGAAAGAGGCAGTTTTAACAGAGTAGCCACTGATAAGTTGGCTGTCCTCCAGTGGAAGGCCACACATCCAAGAATATAGGAGCACACAAATTGGCCTACATGAGTTTCAGAGGGGGGTGGGGCATGGAGTTGGGTGGGTAGAGAAGGGGGTGGACCCATGAGGAGTTGGTGGACGGGTGAATGTGATCAAAACACACTGTACGAAATCCTCAAAGAACTGTGTCAATATCCCTAAGACACACACAGAGTGACCCATACTATTTGTTTGTATTCGGTACACAAAGTAGAAGAAATATGTTCAAGATGGCTTGTTCAGGAGTGACTCTGAAGGTCTGACAGCTAAATGTTATTTGGCAGAAATTAAACGAAGTACAAGAGGATAAGGAAGCAGGACCAGGTCTTCCGGCCCTGGCTGACCCGAGCAGTCTGCTTCAAGTGTACAAGTAGGAGAAAGGATACTCGAGTGTACAGTCTGCTTCCCAGAGGCTCCATGCCTTCGGTTTCAGTTGATTAAAGGGAGGAAAGTGTACGTAATCATTCATCTGGACATCCGTATTTCCTTCAAGAAACGGGACCTTAAAAAAAAAAAAAATCTTACAGACGCTTTTATTTCTCGATGTTCTAGGTAATGTTTGGTAACATTTTTCCAGGACTTCGGTCTACGGCTCCCCAGATTTCCTGTCTCTCTAGATTAAAACAGCCATTATTAGCAGGGACTGGAGAGATGGCTCAGGAGTTAAGAGCACCAGCTGCTCTTCCAGAGGACCCAGGTTGATATTCCCAGCACCCACATGGCGGCCCACAACTGTCCATAACTGCAGTTCCAGGAGGCCCAACACCCTTCCACAAGCAAAACAAAACACCAATGCACATTAAAAATAAATAAATAATTTAAAAAATAGTCATTAGCAGGCTATAAACACGGGCCGTCCCTGGCTTTATAGAGTCGTACCATATCCTTAGACCTTTGTTTTGCTCTGGCTTTGTTTGTGCTTTGCTTGTGTGACAGTACTGGGGTGGGTACTCCCACCTTGTGCATTTGAGGTAGGCACTCTTGCACTAAGTCCTAGCCCCCACCCAGACTTTAAATTAAGTGCCTATAGAAGACACACCACAGCAACAAAGACAAATGCATATGGGCCCCACTGCAGCTCTGTTTAGAGTAGCAAAAGGCTAGGAATATTCTGAAAGACCACCAGCACAGTACTGGGTAAATGGACCTGACATGTCCATATCACACAATGGTGCATAGATACTAAAACAAGTGATATAGCTTTTTTGGCAGCGATGATGTGATTTTTAATATATATTGACAAAGCAAGAACACTCTATAAGAGTGGGCCTCAGAACGGAAAGGTACACGTGTACTTACACATAATCTTATGCATAGACTGCTACACACATACGTTATTTCAGAACTTAAAATCTATACTCACTTCCTAAGAAAGAATCTCAGGGGCAGAGGCTAGAGGGAGATATATTTTCTACTAAATAAACAAATAATTCACCATATATGTACTTCATCTATTTTTTTAAATAAGCCAAAAAGCATGATTATTACACAATTCATTTTGGTTGTGGATATTAAAAAATAGATCTTTTTTATCTATTTTTTAAATAAATAGCATCCCACAAAGATAGTCCCCATACCTTCCGTTCTCTGTGTTTTACAATGCTGATATATTGGAGTCTCTAAGAAGACAGACCATCAGGAATCTTTTGGAGCTAAATGTAGCCAGCATTTCCCAAATTTCCTGATCAATGACCTTTCTTCTGCTGCAGGCTGTTTGCTTCTCTGAGCCCACCTTGCAAAGTGGGGCCCTGCAGCTTTTGTTGTATGGGGCGTGGTCATCACCATGCATGTAGCTCCCAGCTCAGATGTGAGTCCCCAACAGTAAAGTCGCCTTCTTTTGCTCTTAGAAATGGAGGCATTTTCTAAGTGCATCTGTAGGAGTCTGTATTCACTCATCTGTCTGTCTGGTGGTTTTGCCCTTTGTTTGTTTGTTTTGCTTTTAGTTTTTGGAACACTAGAGATTGAACCCATAGCCTCAGTCATGGTAGGCAAACAATCTACCATTGATCTATAGTCCCAGCCTTAGGGGTTTGTATTTCATGAGAGATTATTTTTGCATTTTTGCATAACTGTGTCTCAACTTTCTCATCGTTAAAATGGGCATGATAGCATCTATGGTGAAGTTCAAAGCTTAAAACCAGATGCCCTAGGGTTAAGGGGACAGCTGTTGGTAAAGTTTTGCAAGCACAAGGACCTGAGTTTGAGCCCTAGAACCCACATTTAAAAATACATATACAGATGTGGGAGTTTATGCTTGTAATCCCTAGGCTGGGGCAACACAAACAGGCAGACCCCTGGTACTCACTGCCCAGTCTGTCTAGCCTACGCGATAGTTCTAGGCAAGTGAGAGACCCTATCTCCAACAAGGTAAACAAGAATATAAAACCAAAGTGAATAACATCTAAGGAATCATACACAAGGTTGTCCTGTAGCCTCCACACACATTCCCACACAGGTGCACCCCTCCACCACCACCAAATGCACCTGCATGCACACCCATACACAAAACCCAGCCCAAACAAACAAAAAAACTGAATGCAGTCTACACGGTGCCTCTTGAAAGTTGAGCAGGAAAGGAAGAACAGTTATTCATCACCCCTAAACTTTCTTCCTGACATGTTGATGTTCTCAAGATGTAGCAATGATCAAGGCAAGCTCCATCAGCACTGAGGACACTGGGAGCCAGGTGGAGCAGTGGGTGGTCTTCCTGAGCATGTCAGTTAGACCTCTTGTCTGTGATCAGAAAGGCCAGTAGAGGTCAGGGGCAAGGAGGCACAATCAGCCATCCTCGTCACCATGGTCCGGGAATGTTTTTCAGGCTTGGGAAAGATTCGAGGCAGCTGTCAAGGAAGCGGCTCTCTTATCTATGGCTCATTGGTTGCTGCAGAGACCATGCTATTTGTAAACACTCTCCAGGCCTCCCAGAGACTGTGTTCATCCACCAGCTGCCTTCCCCACAGGATCCTCTCACGTAATAAAGAAAAAGTGTGAGGAGACTGTACCCAGGAGTCCCCCACAAGAGTTTAATGGCTATGTCAGATTAAAAACCACAGCATGAGGAAAATATATTTACCCTCAACTTCAAATTTCTAAGGTTAAAAAAGTCAGTTCATCCATAACACATTTGCAAATACACAGATTGAGAGCCTAATGATACTTAGCATCCTCTGTGCATGAAAACTTGAGTCAAAATTCCACTGTCGAGAGAAATGATTCTTGTGGACACTAACCCATTTTGGAGAGGTTGGTAGTGAAAACATGCATTAAAATCCAACCAACCAAACAAACAAACAAAAAAGGGACATAGGGCCTGTTGGTACACACCATTGATCCCAGCATTCCCGGTGAGTTCCAGGTCAGTTTGGTCTACATAGGCCAGCCAGAGCTACACAGTGAGACTGTCTTTAAAAAAAAAAGTGAGACCATTCAGAGTCTATTGGCCGCTTAGAAGTCTCCGAGGGTTTTCGCTAGCACCAGACTCTAGGCAGTTACTAGAAAACGGTTTCTGCATACATATTTGTTTCTGCTAGGCATGCCACTGTCCATTAGAACCGAGGACATCCCAAACAGGGCAGAGTCCTGAGGGGTGGTGATTCAGAAGGTTTCTATTGCAAATATCTCCAGGTGTGGGGAGGGACACGACATTTTGTAGTTCATTGGCTGTCCAGCAGTGATTCTGCAGATGACAAAGGACTCTTCAGGGGATAAAGACTAGATGAGGCATGTGTTATACTCTGAAGCCTGAAATCTTTGACCTAGGATTTCAAGTCTAGGAACGCATCTGAAGAAACAAAATTAGATGTGGGCAAAGACTAACTTGTAAGGATCACACATCTTGGAAACAACCTAAATATCCATCACTGATGAATAAACAAAACGCAGTCAGGGCTGGTGATGTAGCTGAGCTGGTGGAGAGCTTCCTTAGCAATACAGGAAGCCCTGGGTTCAGTCCTCAGCACCACGTAAACTGGATGTGATGGCTGTGTCCTGCAATCCCAGCCCCCTTGGGAGGTAGAAGCAGAAGGATTAGATGTTCAAAGGCATATTCAGCTACCTAGGGAGCTTGAGGCCAGCCTGGGCTAGAGACCCTGCCCCCCAAGCCCCGCCAAAAAACAATCTGTATTACGGAATCCTCAGCAGTAAATTCTGAGTGCCCTAGAATGGGTGGACCTTTTACTTTGTGGTAAATGAAATAGGACAAATACAAAAGCCCACATATTGCAGAATTCTGCTTATCTGATACACCCAGAAAGGAAAGATGAACAGTCATGGACCCAGAATGCATACTGGAGGTTGTTTGGATTTGCTAGGGGTGGAGATCAGACAAAATATGATGACTACAGGTTTGTTTTTGGAACAACAAAATGTTCTAGTATCAGGTGATGATACTTACACTGCTTAAAATACACTAAAGATCAGTGAACTGTAACATTTTATATAGATGAATCTTATGATGTATGAATTATATCTCAATAAAGCTGCTGTAAAAATTATTCATCTCATTGTTGGTTTAAATGAGGTAGCGGTGGGGGGGGTCATAAATGACCAATAATAAAGTTGGGCAGGGCACAGTGAATTGGTGTCATTTTGTAGATGAGTACAGTAAGGTTGTAACAGGGCACTTTACACATAGAGTTGGTGTGTACACACACACACACACACACACACACACACACACACACACACACAGAGACACAGACACAGACAGACAGACTTACTCCCTCCTTGTTGGGCATCTTGTTAGGCACTGTTCTATGGGCTCCATAGACAAAGGTTTAATTCTCACAATAGCCCTCTAAAAAGGCTAAGAAAGAGCCTATGGACTTACAAATTCTCCTGAAACACTTGCTGTATACAGTATTTTGGAGCAGGCATGTTCACACAGAACACTCAGCTTACAAATCCGGTCACCTGTTGTTTAAGGACAAGGAACCAGGATAAGGCAAACCTCAGAGAATATTTACACAAACTAAGAGGGCAGCGAGATCCCCAGGCGCTGTCATGAGACCACTGCTATCATTTCCGGCCTGTTACTGATGGGAACATCATCAAGCAGCTCATGGCAATACATAAATGGGCAGATTTTGTGTTGTCTGCCTCCTTTTTACACTGAGGACACAGAATCAAAACCACCACTATGCCTTCAGCATATACAACTTCACCTCCAGAATAATACGACAGCAAATGAAGTTCAACTCTGCGGAGACTAACTCATGTTTGATTGTGTGTGTGAGTGTGTGAGTGTGTGTGTGTGTGTGTGTGTGTGTATGTGTGTGTGTGTGCTTTTAGAAACAATGCCAATCCTATGACTGGAGACCATGACCTCCCCTTGTGCTGCTGATTCTTCCTGCTGCTCCTGACTCACCCTCCTTCCCGTGGGAGGTGACAGGAGAAGGGATGAATGTCCCTTCCGTGCTCTCTCCTACTGCTGGGCCAACATCCCTGGGACAGGAGAAGGGATGAATGTCCCTTCCATGCTCTCTCCCACTGCTGGGCCACGTCCCTGGCAGAAACTCTTTCCTGTGTGATTCAGCTTGACGGAGATGCCTAATCTGTGGTTCCAGCTGTGACCTGGTACAGACAAGCTCTGTTCCTCCCTTTGTCCCCTTTGCCCTCCGGATGCTTAAAGCTTGCCACCATTGCTGGCCTTGGCTGGTTCTTCCTTTTCTATGTTAGTTCCCTGAGCCCCACCCACACCTCTTTGATTCACTTCTTTGAGCTAGCTTTGCTGAGTCTGCTTTTATGCTGAATGATACTCTACTTTAACTCCAAACAAGACAGTAACATTTCTGGGAGTGTGGATGACCCACCCAGTGTGGAAAAACCACCTTAGAGATCCTCCGTGGATCTTCAACCAGGAGACTGCGCTGCCAAGAACAGCTGAGGTTATAAGATCGATTTTCCTAAGTCCTGATATGACTTCGGCCAGATGCACCTTTGTAATCTCAACCACAAGCCCGACATTCGTCTCTTGTCTGAAGCCAACTTTGCAGCAGCCTAGGACACCCTGCTGTGCTCTCTATCCAGATCACAGTGGTGACCCAGCTCCAATCCTGGCTTCTGGGGCTTGGCTTGGTTGCAGAAGGCAGGGAGCCAAAGGGGCCAGCCTATCATCTTGTGGCCTCTGGGGACCTTCTAGCACCCTTGACCTCAGAGCAGACCCTTCTCTTGGAGCTCAGTCTCTTACCACGTGCTCTTGGGGCATAGACACATAATCTTGGCCAAGTCAGGAAGCCAGATCCAGGAAGTGGGCTGCAGACTAAAGCTATCAGTGGGCAACAAGGACAGACAGCTAATCCTGTTAGTCTCCCCACCCTCTTTAAATCAAGGGACTTGGCAGCTGGAGAAATAGCTCAGTAGTTTATAGCATTTGCTGCTCTTGCAGAGGACCTGGGTTCAGTCCCCAGCACTCACATGAGGTGGCTCACAAGCACCTGGAACTCCAGATCCAGGGGATCTGAAACCCTGTTCTGACCTCTGAGGACATCTGCACATGACATACATGCATATATATACTTGGGCACACATACACATACATTTTTTTAAATCTTACGTTAATTGACTGGACACTAAGACGAATGCTACCATGGCACTCACTCATGTTTGATTTCCTTGTCTATCTCTGTCTGTCTTTCTATCTCTCTGTCTCTGTCTGTCTTTCTCACCCTCTATCTCTGTCTTTCCATCTCTCCTTCCCTCCATCCCCTGTTTCCCCAAGACAGAACAATAAAATAACACTTTAATAAGGAAAATTGTTCAGCAGGACAGGAGGACATCTGCTTCTCAGGAGAGACAGACTGTAGGAATTGGGGTTGACTCCTTCCTACACAGCTTCAATGTTTCAATACTTTGGTAAAAAACCTAGAGGTTGCCTTGCTTCTGTTTTATCCAAGCACTCTACATTTAGTCTACCAGCAAAGCTTCTCAGCTCATATCCAAAAGACAGCCGCAACTCACCCATCTCTCTATTCCTTCCCCTATCACAGGCTGGAAGCTGCCAGCTTTCTCTGCTGATGTCTTCCTTAACTCAGTGTACCTAGCTTGTCAGGTCTCCACCAAGGAGCTAGAGTGATCTGAAATATTGTTGGCATCAAGAAAATGCCCTGTTTAATAGTTTCCTCCTACACTTACAATAACCCTAAACTCCACTGTACCTCAAGAGTCAGGGCTGTAGGTCTTCAACTGTACCATTCTTTTCTGGCCTTGGGGCAGTTCAAATATAATAGCTTTCTTTGCTTTGTTTCTTTCTTTTCTGTTCTTTTCTTTCTTTCTTTCTTTCTTTCTTTCTTTCCTTCCTTCCTTCCTTCCTTCCTTCCTTCCTTCCTTCCTTCCTTCTCTCTCTCTCTCTCTCTCTCTCTCTCTCTCTCCCTTCCTCCCTCCCTCCCTCCCTCCCTCCCTCCCTTCCTCCCTCCTTCCCTTCCTTCCTTCCTTCCTTCCTTCCTTCCTTCCTTCCTTCCTTCCTTTCTTTTTCATATTAGCTTTCTTCTGTTGGAGAAGCCAGCAAACTGTTTTCTACCTCAGGACATTTGCACCTCTGTTCCCTTTCCTGGATGCTTTTCCCTCTCACAATCCCTTCTCATCAATCTTGTTCCAGCTCAAGTGTCCTCTCCTTATAAAGGAATTCTTTGATTACGTGGCCTTTCTTCGTGGTTGTGTTCGTTCCTTTGAAGTTGTTATGAAGAAATACTTGACATGAACGACTCAAGAGGAAGGGTTTGTTTGCATGGTGTTAGGGATGTCAGTCCACCAGGGCAAGGAGGGTGTGGTGGCAGAGTGGAGCAGTCAGGGTAAGAAAGAGCAGTAAGAGAGACCTCCCGCGCTGTCTGTCTGTCCCTTTTCCCTTTTATTCATTCCAGACTCCTTGCTTGTCAGCTGGTGCTGCCCATATTCAGAATGGATCTGCTTCCCAGTTTTCATATGTCAAACTTCTCTGGAAACATCTCCTCAGACATACCTCGAAGTATGCTTGGAGAATAACGCTGGGGAGTGTGGGGGAAATGGCGTAGTGAGTAAAGCCCTTGCTGTATAAGCAGCAAGGATGATCTGAGTTCTGTTCTGAATGGGAATGGCCCCCACAGACTAGGTCCCTAGTTGGTGAAAGTGTTTTGGGAAGGATTAGGGGGTGTGGCTTTGTTGGAGGAGGTGTGTCACTAAGGGTGGGATTTGAGGTTTCAAAAGCCCATGTCAGGTCCAGTCTTGCTCTTTCTGCCTCTTTTCAGATTAAGATGTAAACTCTCAGCTACTGCTCCAGCTCCATGCCTGCCTGCCTGCAGCCATGCTCCATGCCATGATAGTCATGAACTCACCCTCTGAAACTGTAAGAAAGCTCTCAACTAAATGTTTTCTTTTATAAGTTGCCTTGGTCATGGTACCTGTTTTCAGCAATAGGAAAGTAACTAAGATACCATGTAAAAGCCGGGCACAGTAGCACCTATGCTTATAATCCCAGTGTGTCTCTCTGGGGAGATGGGAGGTGAAATTGGAAAATTCACTGGACACTCAAAGGCCAGAGAACCTGGCGTACACAGTAGAAAACAACAAAGAGACTATCTCAAACAAAGTAGAAGGTTAAAACCAACACCAGAGGCCATCCTCTGATCAATACACACACACACACACACACACACACACACACACAGAGCCCTCAGGCATCTCTCAAAGTAGTCAAGTTGACTTTGACCATCACGATCAACCATCATGGCTATATTAAATGATATCATCCCATTGCTTGCCTTAGTTCCATTTCCAATAGAGTACAAGTATCCTAAAGGCAGGAAGTTCATCAGATCATACCATCACCTCTCAGCACACCCTAAAATCTCAATAGATACTTGTTGAAAGATGTCTGGGTAGCAGTACAAGCTTTTAATAATGTAAGTCTAATGTTGACTTATTTAATATTTATTACCGTAGTGTTCTGTTCCACAAGAGATACTAAGAAGTATCTACTTCTTGCTCACAATAAAAATCTACTATAAATTTGTATGCTGCAGAGCTTGTATGACTATACCCCTGCCTAAGGCATTTCTGTGATTTGAAACTTAGGAAAAACTAAGTACAGCGGAAGTCATACATGTGTTTCTTGCTTATGCTCCAAGGCCCACATTGTTACCTGGCATGTCTCAGGCTTCCTCAACAGCTCTGATGAGTAGGGGCACTTGAGGGGATCACAGGGACGACCATAAACTCCACAACATTCTGATATCACAGCTAGACTGACTTCAAGGCTGGATGTTTACAATGTGTCCTTAAGTGATATGTATTGTACTTTACATGCTGGTGAGAACGTTGGTCATGAACTGTACACTAAATATATTACACTCTGATCTTCACACACTTGTGGACAGGGAATTCTGCTCAAGGGTTGGTGATGGGACATTTTCTCAAGTTCTAGTTTTCTCTGTCTTCATTTTGTTTATTCTTGGGCATATACATTCTGCTTTTTGTTGTTGTTGAATTTGGATAAACCTAGAAATTAGCTAAAGAGTTTTAAACTTCAAGATTTCATTTTTGATATAGAATTCCAGTCCTCCAGCCCCTCACCCGCTCATCCAGTTCCTTACCAAATTCAGTTGAGCTTATCTACCAAGGATTTCTCAAATCAGTCCATTATCACACCCCTTGCTGGGACCTGATCAGTAGATTTCTGTTCCTCTGTACACATTACCAACTCTCATGTCAACCTTGTCCAAAGCAATCCTTTCAAAAGACCATGTGACCATACACACCTCCCTGACACCCCCAAAGGTTCTATGTCTTTGTTAAACAGTGTTACAGTTCTCGCTAACTTTCCTTAGCTCTCCTCATTGTAATTATAGATTCACTTGCAATTGTAATTGAATATGAAAGTTCAACCACCTCTACTCCCCTTAGACTGCAAGCACTGAGAATGTCACAGCCAGGTCTGCATCATACAATTTTATCCCAATTCCCTTAGCATGGGGGCTGCCATAGTCTTGTTAAGCCAATGAGCCCCTATAGCAGTGGTTCTCAACCTTCCTAATGCTGTGACCTTTTAATACAGTTTCTCATGTTGTGGTGACCCCCAATCATAAAATCATTTTAGTTGCTACTTTGTAACTGTAATTTCACTACCTTTATGAATTGTAATGTAAATATATGTGTTTTCCGATGGTCTTTGGTGACTCCTGTGAAAGAGTTATTGGTCCCCCCAAAGGGGTCCCATTGACTGAGAACCACTGCTTTATAGCCTCAGTTCCAATTGCTGAGTATCTGATCAAAGTGAGAGATGAATGTTTGAAGAGAAAAAGGTTTCCCTATCCTCTCTTCTTTTCTTCTTCTTCCTCCTCTTCCTCTCTCCTCCTGTCTCCTCTCCTATTCACCCTCCTCCTCCTCTTCTCTTCTCTCACAGTGTTTTGATTTTCCACCTCGCACCATGAAACAACGCCACAAGAAGATCTGGGCCAGACTCTGTTTTCTAGATCCTTGGACCTCCAAGCCTCATCTGTAAAAATAAGCTCTGCAATCTGAAATTTTCTCATTGAAACAGTAAGTGAGGACTGAACTGTTTATTTGTAATAACATATTTTTGTCTTGTATACTGGATAGTCAAAAAGAGCAACACTTTGCTGTGAAATGAAATAGAGAGAAAGACTGGAACATTTACAGTACTTAGAATAGACATCTAAAGTCAGTGTCTCCTTTAGCATTCTTGTATTCTGACCCCTTACACACACACACACACACACATACACACACACACACACACACTCACACACACATACTCACATATCACACAGTCAGACACACAGAGAACTCAGTTTATTCAAATTGGTCATTTAAATCTCTCTGTCTAAGAAATATCCCTTTGTTATAGCCCTTACCATCTTTTCAAGACCGAACAACAAGTTCAAACAGTGAAGCCTTTGCCCAGTAGCCAAAGTTGCCAAACACTTCTTGTCGCCGAAGAATATTTGGCAACAACATCTAGATTCTGGCGTCTTCAGTTCTGACTTAAGGTCCAAATTCCCCAGAATCTTTCTGTTTTCACTTGGTTTATAATACAAGAAAATATCAAGGCTGAATGACTTCTCATGGAACTTTCTTGGCAATGTTCTCCCCAGCCACTGTTTCCTGGAATGGTACAGATACAATATTAAAAGTAACACCTTGGGAGCTGCCCCAGCATGCCATTTGCCAGGAAGCAATGTTCAATATCAGTTAAGTGACCTTGGACCCCATTCAGGGCAGTTGATTCTGGAAGTAACAGAAGGAGTTCATCAGGGCACTTTCCTCTAGAGTGGTACACATTTCAGTTGCGTTGAGGAGCATTCTCCTATCTGACCTCGGTTGTATCTTAGTCTGCATGTTTGAAAACTCAGCTGGATGAGCTTAGGTAAACAGCCCATCCCTAAATCCATCAACACAGCTAGACAGTTCAGTGCTCTTCGGGTCACACCTAGACCAGAAATGGGCCCTCTGGAAATCCATGCACCAAGAATATTAACTCTTTTTCTTTAAAAGTGCTGGAGAACCTCAAAATCCCGAATGGTTTCAATAGGGACTGATTTTAAAGCATTCATAGTAACTTGCATAAACAGTGAAACAGACTTGGGCTCCTGGCATTTTTACAACATTTACCAAAGCCACCATCTGTAACAGTGTTTTTAACTCCAATTTTATAAATCCAATTTGTCTTTATTACAAATAATAGCTAATAAGATAATGTGGCAAATGAATATTTACTGACTAACCCAGAGGAAATACTACAAATAATATTTTAGTTGAATATCTACTCTAGTTATTTAGGTCAGGCCCACAATATTTTCTACCTAGAATGCAAACTAAGCCTTCAGAGTCGATTTCCATGCCACAGATTCTCTGCATACTGATTTGGGTGTGCCTTTAATTGGGGAAATCTGTGCTGGGAGTTACTGGTAAATTTTAAGAACTAAAACAATAGTCCTCAGTTTAAATATATATTCCATTCTCTGCAGACAGTTACTAATTCATTTCATGTGTGGAGTGTGTTTGTGTGTGTGTGATGTGTATGCACAACTATTAGTAGTCAATTCTCTCCCTCTACCGAGTGGGTCCTGAGTTGGCCTATGGGCATGCTTGTGGGAAACTGTCAATGAATTTAATTGACCTGTGAAGACCCAGCATCCCGTGAGCCTTACCATTGCCTAGTCAGGGGTCCTGACCTACAAAAGAAGGGAGAAATCAAGTTGGGCACAAGCAAGCATGCACGGCCTATGCATTCATTTCTCTCTGCTTTTGACTCTGGATGTCACGTGACAGTCTTCTCCAGGGTCTCGCCACTGTGGCTTTTGTCTACAGTGGGCTCCCATCTGGAACTATGAGCTGAAAGAAACCTCCTTTTCCCCCTAAATTTCTTTTTGGGCGCAATAGAAAGGAAACCAGGGGAACTGCAGGGAATTGGCCCTGGAGGAGTAACTCTCCAAGCGGAAGGGGCATGTTTCAGTGGCAAAGTCGTCTAGGCACATCTGCTTTGTCTCTGTTTTCTCATGTTGCATCCAGGGTCCAGGCCCGCATGTGGCTACTATCTCTGTCACAGACTGAACTAGGGGGAGCTCTCCTCTAGATGCAGCCTATGGTAGAATTGGTGGGATCACTCACTCCTAACTATGGCTGCCAATAACAGCTGAACATTCTGCAGGCCTCACGCCCCATTCTAAGTACTTAACATACATTTTCTCATTTAATTCTTACAACCATCTAAGGGGTCAGTGTTACTGATAACACTCATCTTGGAAATGAAGAATTTGTCAGGTAAAGGAGCAGAGTTGGGCTGCAAAGACACCTAGGAAACTACCAATCCCATTTCAGCATGTCTAACCTTTTCATATCAAGACATGACTTCATCTATGAAGTTCATGCTTGAGAGCCATGTAATTGAGTTACCATTTTTTTTCTATCTCATAATAATTTGAAAGTAAGTTTACTATTTTGGATTGCATTCATAGTATCCTAGGGTTGGGTTGGACACACCCATAAGACTGTGTGGACTCTCTCAGAGAAAGCCCACCTCTAACAAACAGAGTAGAGTGGGCCTGACCACAGAGGGCAGCATAGCAGGCAGGCACAGAACAAGCCCAGCCTGGAGCCCAGCCATGCTCCTGCCTGAGTACGCTGTGTTACTGTGGCCAATAGATTCCCTTTCCCCCCTTAAGGGAGGAATGATCTTTCTGTTACTCTAGTGATCACTGAGACATGTGACAGCATTAACCCACCCAGGTTCTCCCACTCTGGAAGTGAAACCTTCTAGGACTATTCTCAGGACCAAACACAAGACTTGGATGTTTTCTCCTTATAAATGAGGAGGATAACTTCAGCCCCTGGTTTCCATTAGAGACTTCCCAACTCAGCTACAGCCGATAGCAGCGCCAGTGTGGGCTTGACTTGGGATCCAGCATGGACATTCTTTTGAACCACAAGTTAAGGCTAGGTCTATACCTTGTTACTTGTTCTGGAATTTTAAAATCATAAAGAGAACCCTGGCTGCCTAGATAGACGCTTTCTTAGCAGTTTTGCTGCTGATGACTCTCTCCCCCACATCCCTTTTCTTCATTGTCTATGAACTAACTCAGCTTTTAGCTCTAACGGCTTTAGTTCTAGTATCGGTTGCTTACCACAGGCAGACACATGAGCCCTTCCTGGATTCCCTATTTTTAGCCCTCATAGGACACCCCCAATCCCAGCACCTTACCTAGATTACTAACCATATCTTATTAGTGTCCATACAGCTTGGTATTTTCTGTCTTTCTGGGCTTCCTTGCTCATTTGTATCATGTCCAAGCATCTCCCCAGCCTAGCAATCACTTCTATTTCTAGACTGTTGCCCCACCCGATGGAAATCACCTCCCTGTGGCTAACCATTGCGGTGGACCATAATCACCAATTTCATCCAAGATATACGCCTCTTAATTACTATTGTATGTCCAGCCGATGGCACAGAGATGAATAACACATGTCAACAGATGACGAGACTCAGCACTGTCCTTGCTTCATACATCCAACGATTTTTATGAGCGCTGATTATGTGCTCCATGTGAGCTAGCCCTGGTGATTACAGCCACATGAAAGGCAAACACAGCCCTTGCCTTCATGGAGCTTATGGAGAGAGACAGAGAAAAAAAAAGTGAACAAATAGAGAGGAAGACTTGAAATGCTAGGAAGGAGAACTGAGGGTACACTGGATTCGGGAATCAAAGGTGTCTACTTAAAGAAAGTATTCAAACTTCTGAGACCTTAAAATGTTTTCTTGCCTTGCATCTATCTTTGATTCCAATAAACAGTAGTGTTTAACTGGTAATAGTCTTGAACTACATGTAACCATCAGTGTGTTTTGTCTGATCAGAAAATTTTTTTAAAGAGTAGTAATTTGGATGGGGCATCATTCTCCAGTTTGCCTTTGCGCCTTCCACCTCTGGCTGCTTCCTTCTGGCCTTGACCATGCATTTGTGATACCTGCCTCGTGGTTCTTATCAGTGATTAAAGTTTGCAAGCAGAGATTCAGCCTTTCAAACACTTACAGCAATAAGATTTGATCCGCCTCTACTGCACTATCCTTACAGTTAGACAGCTTTTCAAGTTGGTTTGTCCAAATTAGAAATTAAGCTAAAAACCACGCGTGTGAGAGCACAGTTTGTGCTCTTCCATGCATACTGAAGAAGACACACCACACGGTTCATTTGCAAGGCGGAATTTCAGTTTGTAGGACTCCAGCCTTGGCAATCAGTCAGGTCATCATTCAAGAATCTTAATGGAGCACTTGAACCTGAGGATACGGAAGTGCTTGCTCAGAAATACCCTTCCTCTTAGTAACAGACATAAAACATAAAATGGATGCCATAGTTAGAAGCTCAAGAGCACTCAAATGTAGCTTGGACCATTTGCCAGCCAATGGGTAAAAGGCTACTTAAAAGGAGCTAAGTGGCACTAGAAGCCCTGTAGTCATGCTGGAAGAGGAGGCTGCGGGCATCATGATCTGACTGCACAGAGCACCCAGCATAATTATAGTGGAACCCTCACACCCGAAACCCTGAAATTACAAATCAGGTAAATTATGGAGGAGCAGATCCATAACAAAATGGTTTCTTCCAGGGTCACAGAAGGGCAGGCCCTGTGTTGATGCAGAAAGCAATATCCTCAAGCATCTGTGTTTGCATTGCATATACCTGACACATTCCAGAATCATCTGCAGGCAGCCTATCATGCTCTGTGTAAGAGAATACGATGATTCAAAATAAGTCTATTTATTCCTTTCAAATCAGAGCCCTGCCAAAGTGTTTGGCAAATAGCTATCCTTTGAAAGAGTTCCATTTTCTCTGGGATATTCTTGCAGAAGATTTTTGCTTACTCCAAGAGTCATTATAGGATTAAATTACATTTCCATAAAACACTTAGTACACTGATGATAGTAATGCTAATAACTACCTTTGTAATTAGATCAAAATCCTTAAAGCATTAGCTACAAGCCAATTCATAACCTCAAAATGATAGTGTCAAAAGCCACGGCTTAATGAAAATTAGAAATGAAGTCAGTTCAGAAGTCTACACATATAAGCCAGCAAGATGGCTCAGCTGGTAAAAGCAACTGCCACCAAGCCTGAGAACATGAATTTGATCCCCACGTCCAACATGGCAGAAGAAGAGACGTGATTCTTCTAAGTTGTTCTTCACATGCACGCACACACACACACACACACACACACACACACACACATACATGCACAAATGAGCACACAAATAAATAAAATGTAATAAAAAATTAGGAAGACCATGTATAAAATAGTAAGCAATCTGTCTCATGTTGATAACTCACAGATGTTTCATCTTTCTTCATGTGATATTTTCTCCTATAATTTTTATTAGCAGAGAGAACAACAAAGCCATCCTCATGGGGGGGGGGAAGAACTTGAGATAAAGTGTAAGTATTGCTAAGACTAGGATCAAGGATAGCTTTTATTTTCATCGGCTGGATTTCCATGACCCCTCCCTGGAAATACTGCCAGCACCTCAAATGTGCCTTTAATAATTGCTCTACATTTACCTATCTAGGACTAAGGAGCTCAAAGAGGGCCAGCAAAGGTGTTGATGACTACATCAGGTAGGGTCGTACTTGTCCTCAGGGCTCTACACTTAGGAGAGAGTTGAGGGCAGAGAAAGGGGAAACAGAGTTTTCTTTTCTTTTTTTCTTTTTTTGTTTTTTGTTTTTTGGTTTTTTGAGACAGAGTTTCTCTGTGTAGTTTTGGTGTCTGTCCTGGATCTTGCTCTGTAGATCAGGCTGGCCCTGAATTCACAGAGATCCACCTGGCTCTGCCTCCCGAGTGCTGGGATTAAAGGCGTGTGCCACTGCCACCCAGCTTTAGCTAGAGCTTTCTGTGTGTCCACATCGGAGAGCAGGTGTACATGCATGTGGGCAACTTGGCTGTTGTTCTCCAAATGCTGACCACTTTCTTTTTTGAGACAGAGCCCAGGGATCCACCTGTCTCTTCATCCTTAGTGCTGGGGTAAGAAGTGTGCACTCCCACACTCAATTTATTTTATGTGGGTTCTGGGATTGAACTCAGGATGCCGTGCTTTCTAGACAAGCGCTTTGTCCTATAAGTTGTCTCCCAGCCCTGTGAGGCAGCTTTAATGGACCAAACAAGAAACCTCATATAACCCTTTTACCACATTCCACTGCCTGGAACACAGCCTCCTGCCTCCAACCCTCCAAACTTCAGCAAGAGGTGCTACTCAACGTAATCCAGCTGTGTGGGACCCAGGAAGTAAAAGAAGTGGGTGTGATAAACACGGGTCCATGTGATCTGACCCTCTTCCTTCAGCTCCAGATGTCTCTGTCCCCTGGGCCTGGGTCAGTCTTTCCACTCAGGCTGTGTTTCTAAGCTGTAGCTTCCAGGAGCATGCTGCTGTTGAGGGGTACAAGCTTGTGAGGGGTGCAGGGGTCCCTCTTCCCTTCTCAACACTCTTGCCTCACAACACATCCCAAGGTGGACTTGTGAGAAGCCAGTTAGAAGGAGATTTGGCAGCATAGATTGCGGAATTCTAGTCTGGGTCACAGCTCAGAGTAAGAAGAATGGACCTAGGGTGAATTGCCAGCTAAGTGACCAGTACAGAATTAAAATTATCCACTCCGTGGTGAAGGCCAAGAGGCTGCAGACCTCAGCTTGTACTATAGATGATTTTTCCAAGGCCTTTCCTAAGGATCTCTCCTCTGACAGAGCAAGCCTTGGGAATTCAGCTGCATATTTAGGAAGGCAAAGTACAAGAAGTGTGACTATGTTAGAAAAACATTCTGGCCACTCAAAGAGACCATATAATAGCAAAAAATATCAAAGAATGGTCAAATGCCAGAATGTGCAGCACTGTGCACATCTGACCCCAAGCCCAGATGACAGATGGTGGGATCATGATGATTCGACTGTGAAGCTAGATTCCAGGCTGTTACAAGAAGGCTGTAGAAATTAACTCAGCCCCACAAAGGGATGAAGAAGTAGCCAAGCATCCTTTAGCCCCAGGCTTTAACCCTCGAGAGCTATTAGAAGGTTCACTGGGAAATGACACTAAGACTCATTTCACCTATGAGAGGTTAAAAGGATGGGAAAAGGTAAAAATGGGGGAGGAGCCAGGCAGCACTCAAGTGTGAAGGCCTTCTAGATGACTCTATGGATATGGATGCCACCAGCCTCATGACCTGAGTTTAATCCTAGGAACTCACATAGCGGAAAGACAGAACCAACTTCTGAAATCTGTCCTCTGACCTCCACACATACGCTGTAGAACACACACACACACACACACACACACACATTGAACAAACAAATAAATAAGCAAATAAGTGCCAAAAATTGCTTTCAGAAAGGTGTTCTGCTGATGAGATGGCTCAGAAGGTAAAGGTGCCTGTTACCAAGTCTGAATCCCAGCAGGCTGTCCTCTGACCTCCACATGGATGTCATGGTACACACATACATACACACACACACACACACACACACACACACACACACACAAGTCTAAACATTAACAAGGTGTTATTTAAAGGTAATGACTCCTGGCAGGAAGCAGGACCCACCCATCATCTACTCCACTGTCCTGGTCTGATCCTATGACTCTGACTTCAAAAACCACGGATATTCGCTTATACATCAGCATCCTGCCTGTGTTCTAGGTAGCAGGAGAAACCTGGGAAGGCAAAATCCTATGACTCCCACCTAAGTCATTTCCCAGGGAAAAAAAAGTGATGGCCAGAAATTAGTTACAGCCAAATTTATGAAGTATGAGAGGATGGGAAATATTTTTGAAGACAAGCACACCTTCTATAGCCTTGAAGAAAACTGAAGTTGTATTTTTTATTTTATTTATTTATATTTTATGTATGAGTGCCCTACATGTATACCTGCATGCCAGAAGAGGGCATCGAATCCTGTTATAGATGTTGTGATCCACCACGTGGTCTCTGGGAATTGAACTCAGGACCTCTGTAAGAGCAGCCAGTGCTCTTAAGCGCTGAGCCATCTCTCTAGCCCTGAAGTTGTATTCTTAAGAATGCTGGAATTGGACTGCAGACAGATAGGGTGTTGGCCACAAACAGTAAAGGTGTAACTTCAGGTAAGGCAGGAAAAGTACTGACAGGGAACACCGTAGGTTCTGTTCTCACCAACTGCCATCCATCTCACAAGTCATGCCAACAATCCTCCCCAAGGCCTGGCTCTGTTGGGGATCAGGAGGTACCAGACGTGGGAGACTGTCTACTGCATCACTAGGCATCACCTTTACTCCACCTAATGGTGCTGTGTCCACTGGCTGAGGCAGGGGAAGGCTGCTCCAAGTGTGGGAGAGTTGCTGAAAAACCACAGGGATTCTGTCCACCTGCTCACCTGCAATGGCGACCCAACCTTCCTAGGATCTAGCGAAGCTAGTTCTAAATGTCAGAGCAGCAGATTCTAGTCTAATACTGCTGATTACTAAGGTAGCTGATACTGCTGAGCTGGTCAGCAACAACTCAGCATGAGGAATAATTCACGTCGATAGAAATAACAACTGTTTCTTCCCCTGACCATAGACCAGGTGTCAAGCACTGTATTGGGCATTTTCCACCAGCAGCCAGCTTACAAGAATCGTATGGGACTTCCTACATGTGGTGAAGTAGGTACCTATATAGGCAGTTAGCAAGTGGCAGAGCTAGGCTGAAAGTCATATCTTCTCAGCCAGTGGAATGGCTCAAAAATAAAGGCATTTACTGCACAGTGATGCAAGCCTGATAACCCTAGAAGCCAGGTAAAAGTGGAAGGAGAGAACCAACTCAAGGAAGTTGTCTTTTGATGTCTACCTGGCTACCATAGCATATACGCATGTGTAACACACAACTGATGGATTTAAAGTTGTCTTCTGAGCCCAACTCCAATGCTCACTTATCATTTTAAGAATTAAGAAGAATTTTAATTATGTGTATGCCTGTGTATCTGGCTGTGGGTTTATGCACATTAGTGCAGTGGAGGCCAGAAGGAAGCTGGAGATACATGCAGTTGTAAGCTACCCTGTGTATGTGCTGGGAACTAATGCTAGGTCCTCTGCAAGAGACCACTGCTGAGCCACTTCTCCAACCCTACAATGAGTATTTAATCAGTCCGAAGTAACCGAGGCTTAGTCACGGACTCAGACGTCATGCTCATGAGAACATGGGCTCTTAACTTTGGCAAGGAGCAAGAGAGAATGGTTTATATTAGATCCATTTCAAGTCCATATGGAGACCAGCATAGTGGGAGCCAGGGGCTGCATGGTCCAGCTCAGCTCCACACAAAGGCAGGAGTACCGAGGCCCCTGCACCTTGGTGCTCTGTAACTGCTGGATTATCATCTACATCCCTCTGCCAGAAGACGGCTCATGACTACTTCCTTGTTCAGCTTAGGGGAAGAGAGGAGTCCGGAGGGGTGTGGGAGGAGGTATAAGGGGTTCCTTTCAAAAGGAATAACTCAGAGGCTGCACATGTCAGTTCCCCTCACATTAAATGGAGCCTCATGACATAGCAATGCTAGACACAAGGAAGTCTGGGAAATGTGGTCCCTATATCAGAACAATAGGCCAAGATAAAAGGTGAAGGATGGGGCCACCCCTCAAGGAGTGGGCATGGATATTCGTGGACAAAAACATTTTGTGATGCATTTTCACATAGAATCCCACAGGAAGGAACAATCTGGAATTCTTGGTTAAGAAGATGTGAATACAACTGTACTAGGACCGCACAGAATGGGAGAGGGGCAGCCCGTCTGTTACAGTGTGAGCTCTCATTCACAACAAAATGGAAGAACAGGAGTAGGGAGAAAAACAAAAGCACACATAACCCCAGTGTTTATGAGGTTGAGGAAGAGGATGAGGAGGAACCCAAGGCCATCCTAAGCTATACTGTGAGTCTGAGTCTAACCTGGGCTACCTGAGATTCTATCTCGCAAAACCAAACAAGCAAACGAAACTTCTTGTTGATCATGCCACACATGCAATGTTTACCCTTCCTGTTCTGGTTCAGACTAGACTCACACCTTTTCCGAATTTCCCTTCTTGCAGCACAGTGGATGACTAGGCCTTGGGCTTTGAGATAGAGGAGAGGGAGCTTGAGGCTGTGCAAAAAAATATCCACTCTAGTTCCTTGCTCTAGACTCAGATCCCATAAGGATGTGTCTTGATGGTCCAATAGATGGGTAGATCCGTATGAAAAGCATCCCAGATAGCAACTCACAGCAGGACCTGGGCAGGCATTCACCTATGAGCAAATCTGAGTCCAGCAAGGGGCCAAATTAAGCTCTCAAAAGTCCTCAAATATCTGGAAATTACAGTACAGCAGCTGTTCTCAACCTTCTTGATGCTGTGACCCTTTAATCCAGTCCCTTGTGCTGTGGCGACCCCCAATCATAAAATTATTTTCATTGCTTTTTCATAACTGTAATATTGCTACTGTTACAAACCGTAATGTAAACATCTGTGTTTCCCGAAGGTCTTAGGCAACCTCTGTGAAAGGGTCACTTGATACCTCCGGGGGCTGAATTGCAAACCACAGGTTGAGAAGTCCTGCAGTAGAGCTCCTGTGAGTAGTGGCTCCCAGCCTGCCACTGTCACGTGGTCTCTAATTCTTAGATCCACTGCAGTAAGAACGGTTGGTGCTGCTCCCATACTCCTCGCCTCTCTGTTTCCTAGCATTTCCCCTGCCGAGGACTTTCTCTTGCTGCTAGAGTCCTACTTAGCCAAACTTGGGACACAGGTTCAGGACCAGGAATGG
Organism: Peromyscus nudipes; assembly: GCA_902168325.1. NCBI lineage: Eukaryota > Metazoa > Chordata > Mammalia > Rodentia > Cricetidae > Peromyscus > Peromyscus nudipes. Next base: position 43,142 of record CABHPH010127385.1, read on the forward strand.
AAACTCCACCTCCCAGAAGTCACCCCCAGTAGCAGACCTTGCTGTGGCAGACTCAGCTGCCCAGGCCGTCAGTTGGGCAAGCTGACATACATGCTCCCTGCTCCTGCCCAGCTTCCTTGGTGGAATTTACTTGTAGGTAACCTGAAGTTCGAATGCAGCGGTTTGGGGCAACCTTCCATTCCTTGTCTCATCTCCTAACTTCACTAGTGGTGTTTCCTGTTTCCCAAATAAATGACTTGAGATCTCTTTCAGTGCTTCTGAACCAAAATAAGACATCACAGTCAGAAAACCTGTGATCCATCCTCAAGAGAATAGCATGCTGGTAGACACACACACACACACACACACACACACACACACACGCTGGCTATGGAGTTAGATTAATCCAGATTTCACTACCAGATAAACAGAACTGAAAACACCACTAGACATTTGGTGCCTAAATTTCTCAGCCCACAGAATGGAGCCATTTCTCCACATCCCGTGGGGCTGGAAAGTTGTAAGTGAAATGATCTCTCATGTCTTTAACACTGTTCCTAGAACACAGATGTCAAACAGAGTTGGCCTGCTTCTTGTCTCATCTCCATTTTACAGATAAGGAAACTGAGACTCAAGAAGCTTGCCCCACCTGCATGTGGTCACGGAGGTGTTTAAGTAAGGTAGCTTGGATTCCAGCACAGAATGTGTACTCGCTAACTTCCCTGTTGGCCTCACATATCCTTCCCACCCCTGGGTCTACATCTCCCGGGCTGATGCACAGAGGCAGCATAGACCTCACTCCCATGTCTCCTTCACACTGTGCTCTGCACTCCACACATCCGGTTTTCAGTTCTCAGAAAGTGCCACATTTAGGTACCATTCACACCTATGCTATTTCGAACCCCTGCCCCGGTGAGGGCATGGATCTTGCTCTCCCTCACTCAACTAGGACACACATTTCTAATTTGGGGGCAGAGATTTCCACACATTCATCTCCATTTGAAGACACAATGTCACTTAAAATAGAGGAACCTCCAGGAGAAGGGTGGCAGGTGGCCTGGGCAGAACAAATGTCCATGATGTGTTTTACCCAGGAACACAGATGACGAATCTGCTTCTTCTTTATGTTGGAGGGGATGCTGAGACCCTCTTAGGGATTGTCTTAATCCAGGTTATTGCTGTGATAAAATGTCATGACAAGAAGCAACTTGGGGAGGAGAGGGTCCATTTCACTTTGCAGTTTGTAAGTCTGTCTTTGAGAGGAGTCGGGGCTAGAACCTAGAGGCAGGGGGCTGGAATAGAAGCCAGAGAGGAGTGCTTCTTACTGGTTTGCTCTTCATGGCTTGAAGAGAGCCCTCCTGCTTTCATGCCCTCAGGGCTGGCTTATCTGTGACACCAACAATAGGGTCAGCTCTTGTGTGCTGCCCAGGCCGGGGATAGGACCCGTTCTACTGTTGTGACCTCGGGGCCAGCTCTCATGCCTGCCACAGGTAGCAAGGGACAGAACGGGGGAGGGGGAGGGCATCTTTCCTTCACCCATGCCACTGCACGGCAGAGGAGGGGAGTGGGGTGAGGTCAGCTCTGTCGCTCTCACAACCTCAGAGTTGGCTCACCTGCATCCTCCACCACAGTGTCAGCTCTAGTGTGCTGTTCAGGTGAGGAGCAGAGGCTTCTTTCTCCCGTGCTGCAGCGGGTGAGGGTAAGGGCTAGCGCCCCCATTCTTAGGACCCCAGGGTTTATTTATTTATTTAATGTTTATGAACGGTATGGATGTTTTACCTGCAGATGTGTCTGTGCAGTGTCTGGGGAGGCCAAAAAGCTGTGTTGGATCCCCTGGGGCTGGTTATAAGAACAGTACACTCTAAACCACCGGCCCATCTCTCAGTACTCTTTACATCTGCTCTCTTACATTTTTGTGTTTACAGGAGACACTCTTTTCCCTCAAGAACTTCTCCTTTGTGTTTCCAGCTTGGCTACCTGTTTTTTTTTTTTTTTTGGTACAAAAGATGTAGTTTTTACCCTTTTTTCTGCTTGTGTTTGTTATTTGAAATAAGTTCTCATCCAGGAGCACAGGCTGGCTTGGAATTATGTAGCCCAGGCTGGCCTCAAAGTTAAGACAATCCTCCTGCCTAAGTCTCAAAACTGTGGGGTTACAAGCTCCAGCCACCATATCCAACTTCTTTTTCAACTTTTGACATGGCTTTCTCACTAAGCTCAATGTCTTGAGCTTTTGATTCCAAGTGGATACTCGAAGAGACCACTGCTGGGTTGTTAACTGGGCTTCTTTAAAGACTGTCGCATCTCAGAGAATAGGGAGACCCAGTGAGAGAGAGCACAGGGCACCTGGGAGGTGAACTTTTGTCTGTCAAGATTGCAATCCCCTATCCACATGATTTATAGCACCATGAGATAATTACAATAGTGATATTAAAGATCGCTGAAACAGACTTACACCCTGAGCAACTACTCCAAAGAGCCACAGTCCGTGAGCATGCATTCTGGAATATGCCCTGTGCTGGGTTGCCCAGGCCTTCAACATTGATGATGAAAATGCCATCATCAATGCACAATGAAGCAAAGCTCTGTAAAACTGAGCATGCCTGTCTGTGTCAGTCAGTCAAGGAATGCAAAACGACAAATCAGGTAACGATGGACAGCATGCCCAAAGATGAGCCTGGAGGTTTCAACAGAACTGAAAATTTTCTTTTGTCTGGAGTCATGGACATAAAGGAACAAAGCTCCATGGTGTCACATTTCATGACACAGCATCGCTTGCTCAACACTAAGACAGAATGCCATGATGTAATGCTATGTATGACAGAATGCCATGATGTAATGCCCTCACGTAATACCCTCACCACAGAAAGGGATGTGATGCTGTGAAATAATGGGATATGATACTGCATCCTTGTGTGTGTGGTGATTCTGAGATAACCAAACACGGTGGTGCCGGGGTAGTCCTTATACCTGTGTGCAATGCCTAAGTCTGGATCATGACAACGCCTGTTACTGTCTCAGGTGTTTACTATATTGTGTGTTTACTGTTATTTTTTATTGTCACTTGGTTTTGATTCCTTTCTTCTTTTAAATTGTTTGTTAGATTGAGACAAGGTCTCATGTAGCCCAGGCTGGCCTACAACTCACTATGTACTTGAGAATGACTTTGGACTCCTTTAGATCCTCCTGCCTCCACCCCCAAGTGCAATGATCACAGATGTGCACTATCTTTTATAGGACATCATATCAAAGAGACCCAAGTCTCCCTGGGGGCAGTAGGACAGGAGGTAAGCACTACCAGGCACTGTTAAACACTGTTAAAGAGTTGTTAATGCTAATAGTAGGCCTTTTCTATAAGTATCCTGAACCCCACTTAACTTTATTTTTCATTTAATGAGTTAAGATATTGAAGATCTTGGGGAATTTGATTTTCTGACAGCTGTTAGGGCAGACTATCTTGAATCAAGCAGCCTGGCTGCTTTGAATACTGACTGCATGGATATCTTGAGGAAGCTACATTTTAACTACAGCTACTTGCTGCCAAAACACAACTCTGGCTCCAGAAGGTTTTGTCCCAGCCTGAATGTCTCCAACAGCTACACTAGTCTTTTTATCACTATAAGCCCAATGGACACTATTAGCTGTTTTCATCCATACCAATGAGGATGTACTTCCCTGAAGGCTCTGGAGAAGCCCCATGACTTGTTTAAAGACAATTCTCCATGTGCATGAAGGACAGTACCATGATTTGTGGGAGCGTCTTTTCCACAGCCCTCTGCTGACTACATAAGCAGGCTGTTCATCTCACTTCTGTGTGGAGTCCGCCAGGACTCAACCTCTGAGGTTGCCCTCAGTCACACAGTTAGAATCAATAAAAGGCTTTTCCAAATGGCCCTTTCTTTGCCTACTTCTGATTTCTGTTGTAAGCAGAGAAGGCTGAGGTGGTGAACACTGTAGTGGGTAGCCATTCCAGCTTTGATCTGGAAGTTCCAACCCTCATTAAGGCTTCGGTAACTGTCACGCCTACAAGGCGGGGCCGAGAGAGGGCCCTGAAGACCCGAGATCTGGATGCGCCGCCCTCTCTTGTTTCCTGGACCCTGGACGCTAGAGGTAGACTGAGGAGAGTTCTCCAGAGAACACCGCTGGACTGCGCTGCGTCTTTCCCAGAACCTACAACCTACCTATCCCTTCATTTGTACGCCACTAAATAAATCTCCCTTTTAACTACGTGGAATGGCCTTAATAATTTCACCAATAGAACACTGAGAAGGAGCAGCAGCAGCAGCAAGTCCAGTAACAGCACAGAGGCAGTTCTAACAAGAGGGGACAGAGACACAGGGACAGAGGCAGCAGAGGGGACAAAGGACATGGACATGCAGAGGAGGCTGTGAAGACCCAAAGACAGGACGTTGCAAATTCTGGTTACTGGTGGTATTCCAGGGAGTGTTCCAGCCCTAAGGACCGAGGGTCAAGAACTGTGACCCCAGCTACTTGGTAAGAAGCAAAGATGTGGCACCTTAGGCCTGGGAGTGTCACACTTAGAGCTGTGACACTAACTGCTACTGCAAGCTGAGGATTTCACACGCTGCCCAAGTGCCAGCATGCTGGCACTCAATGGCAGAGCAATACACCTCCCCTAAGTTTCCAGCCTCTACCTTCTGGAGCCACAAACCAACACTGACACTGGGCCTCTACACACACTCACACACACACACACACACACACACACACACACACACACACTTGCTCTTGCATACATGCGCACACAACACACACATGCCACACACGTACAAAATAAAAATAATAAACAGAGAAGCCAAGTTTACTGTGAGGGGCACGGAGAGAGGCCAGTTGCTAAAGTGCTTGCCGTTCAAGCTCAGGGCCCTGAACTCCATCTCCAGAACCTGCATAAAAAGCCAGTGTGGTGGCCTCAACTTGTAATCCCAGGGCTGGGAAAAGGCAGAGATAGGAGGGTCCCTGAGCCTCACTGCCTGGCTAATCTAGCCCCATGCCAGTGGGAGTCCCTGTTTGTAAATAAAAAAAAAAGAAAGAAAGGAAAAAAGAAAGAAAGAAAGAAAGAAAGAAAGAAAGAAAGAAAGAAAGAAAGAAAGAAAGAAAAGAAAAAAGTA
>CABHPH010127386.1:6611-27323 GCA_902168325.1 Peromyscus nudipes
ATTTTATTGTGTGTGACGTGCGTGTGCCGGGGTGCGCATACAGAGCTTAGAGGAAACTGCTTTGGTCCTCCTTCACCTTTGTGTGAATTCTGGGGTTGGGCTCAGGTTGTTGGGCTCCATGGACTGGCCAAGCAACCTTGCCAGCACCCTAACCTTACTTTTCCCGAGGACCTTTCCAGTGGAACTCATTTCACATGTGCCCTTAGTGTGTTGATGTCGAGCCCTTGCTTTTCTGTCTGTCTTTGCCTTCTGGCAGAAATAAGGACAAACGTGAATGGTACATGCATTCATTAGACATAATCACTTGGAAGAGTGTGTTGTTTGCTTTTTTCAACATTTACAGTGTATCTGCAAGTTGACAAGGGGAATTTTTTTAACACTTCAGCTTAAATTTTTGGTGAACTGTCTGGCTCACGATATAAATGGTGTTAATGTTCTGTTTGTTTGAGCTCGAGGGCTTCCCATGATCAGCTCCTTTGCAGTGAGTAGGTGAAATTGTTTCTAACTGCATGAAGCGAGGGAGAGTGTGATCAAAGTATACTTTCTATGCATGTATGAAGCTCTTAAAGAGTATAAATAAATATACTACAAATAAACCAACCAACCAATCATACTGAATAACTTTCTAACAGCTGGGTGTGGTGGTGCACCTCTTTGGTCCCAGGCCTTGGAGGCAGAGGCAGTAGTATCTCTGAGCTCAAAGCCAGCCTGGTCTACATAGTGAGCTCTAGGACAGCAGTCCAAAAAGGTAGCCGATTGAGGCTGTCTCTGATCATGTAATAGAAGTTAGAGAAGTTACTGACTTTGTACAGTCAAGTTTCTACTCACTGTTTTACTTAAAATTGCAGGAGTGTTTAATGCTCCATTTACAAGTAATGTTCATACACACAAGTCTTCTTGAGTGAGAGGAATGTGCTAGGAATTGAACCCAGAGCTTCATGCTTCCTGGGCAAGTGCTCTACCACTGAGCTACACTGAGTAGGCTGGCCTTTAAACTCACTCTGTGACCCAGGCTGATTTCAGAGTCTTCCTTCTCAGCTTTTCATAAGTGTGTGCTACCCCTCCTTGGCAGTGACTGTTTTAATCTGCATATTAGTGTCTAGTTTAGTGAGGAATATGTTTTTAGAGAGTCTGGTAATTATTTCTGTTTTCAGTTTATGGTTTCATTGTCTTATTTTTCCAGTTGGCCGCAAACCAAAGACCCAGCAGTCACCAGTTTCCAATGGGTCTCCTGAGTTAGGAATCAAGAAGAAAGCCAGAGAAGGAAAAGGTAATTTGTGGAGGGTCATTTGGGGAATAAGACTGTTTTTGGTGACATTTTTTGCAGTTGTAAGAAGGAATATTTTTAGTAGATGTACACATGGGAGTCCCATCTCTCAGCATTTCTTAATCAGGTGTGGGTCAGCATTATGGGGAACTTATCAAAAGAGCTGTGTCTCAAAGAGATGGAGAGTGGTCGTGTCCATAGGACAGTGCAAACCACATTGTGTTAGGGACATTTCTATAATAGCACTTATCCCCATGTTGAGCCACTTGAATAGAAGAGGCCATATACTTGTTCATTGGTTTGGGTGGGTGTGACAGTCGGGTGACAGTCTGTGAGAGCCAGCAGCTCTGTACTGTGTGCTCCCAGTGACTGAGCTCAGGTCATCAGTCTTGGCAACAAGCTCTGACATTTAAGCTACCTTTGGCCTTCTGATACATACTTCTTTTCTTTGTTTCAAGACAGGGTTTCTCTGTTGTAGCCCTGGCTGTCCTGGAACTCAGAGAACACCTGGCTTTGCCTCCTAAGTGCAGCAATTAAAGGTGTGCATCACCACACCCAACTCTTTTTTTTAAGATCTCCTGGAGTTGGAGTTACAAGCAGTTATGGGTGCTGGGAACTGAACACAGGTCTTCTCCAAAAGCAGTCAGAGTTCTTAACCATTCAGCCATCTCTTCAGACCCTCTGCTTTCTTATTTGGTGTGTTTGATGATCCCATAAACAAAAATTATCTCTGGTTAATAAGTAAATGTCTTTAGATTGATAGTCTTAAATTTTTTATTAATATGTTTAAATTTATCCTATTTTTAATAGGTTTACTCTGTAAGTCTAGTGAAAACTGTGCCTAATAAGTCCACAGGGAAATTTGGTATTAGTTATATCCAAGAGGAAGAAAGAACAAACTCCAATTTCATTGATCTTTTCTTAGTTTGGGACAGGTTTCTGACGTTCACTTCCTTGTCTGCCCCTGGTCATCTGCATTTCCAATGGGTTAGGTTTTTGTTTTTCAATGTATACTGAGAAGCTAAGTGATGTATCGCAGCCGTTAGGAAGACTTGCCTGGTAGACACCTCGTAGACACGTTCTCCCGCATGAAGTAGCACAGTAGTGCACACCTGTAATCCCAACAAGAGGATCAAAGATTCAGGGCCATCCTTGGCTACCTAGAGAGCTTGAGGTCAGTTTGGGTTACCATTAGACCTTCCCCCAAAATTGCAATATTGCAAACATTAAAGTGACACTGTCATAGTAAATCTAACTAGTAAGTGGAAAGTCAGACTGTGGATACCCAGTTATTTCTGGGTTGTTTGCTTTGTGGTGCTGGTGCTGTAACTGCAGGCCTTGCACACCCTAAGCAGGCCCTCTGTTTCTGAGCCACAGCCTCAACTCCTCGTCACTTTCATTTAAAATTTAGTCTAAGCTTGAAGCAGATGTTATGATATGGTTAAAGTTACAGTTAAAGCTGTGTTCAAACTCTAGCCATTGTTCTGCAAACTCAAGATAAAGTTTCTGTCATAGGCAGTAGTCCTGTGAAAGCTTCCATGTCTGAATTCTGCTTTCCTTAAAATTAGTAAGTTGGGAATGAGAACTTGGACAGAATAGAGATAACCTTACATATGTTGATGAGTCTACTTAATTCAACAAACAGAATAATTTAAATTCTTGTTAAATCTCTGCTCACTTTTCCTGGTCCAGTCATAGGATCTAATAACCCCCTGCTTGTAAAAGAGTGGCCCAGCTGCATGTTTGATGTGGTTGAGTGATGTGCATGGCCAAGAGCTCCTAGGCACTGATGGGGATGCAGTGCTGCTTCAGAGATGACGAGGTGGTGCTGAGGAGGCTGGCCTTTTTTGGCCAAGGGATGCATATTGTGATCAGCTGTGAGCTATTAATGAGTTTGTTGACTTTGAAGGGAGTTCTGAGTGGAAATGAAGTGCCAGTGTTTGAGTTGAAGATGGGGCCGCAGTGGGTTAGGTTTGGTTTGGAAGCCTCTCCTGAAGGTCTGCATTCCAGGATATAGTGACGGATCGTTAGGAGAGGCATCTTGGACTGGATAGGAGGAACAAGTGTAATGTTGCCTTCTCAGTCTTCTTTCATCTTCTAAGGATCCCTGCTCCTAGAGGTTCTGCAGGAAGAAAGAGGAAAACAGATTGCAAAGTGCTGGTTCTCTCCCCCTTTCCAAGGGAAATGGATAAATAAAATCTTAGCCGGGCAGTGGTGGCGTACACCTTTAATCCCAGCACTCGAGAGGCAGAGCCAGGCAGATCTCTGTGAATTCGAGGCCAGCCTGGTCTACAAAGTGAGTTCCAGGAGAGGCACAAAGCTACACAGAGAAACCCTGTTTTGAAGAACAAAACAAAACAAAACAAGACAAAAATCCTTTTCTTCCTTTTGGGATTAAGTTATTTATTGTACTTGCTAGATCCCCCTTTTATGCATATTTTAACTGTCTTCCACGACTTACCATTCCTGAAATGTTAATCACTGTTTCCTGTGATTCTTTGGAGACCTCCAGTTACCATTGCCTTGTGACCTGTCTTAGATTGTTTCCGGCTGACAATGCATCGTTGTCTATCTTGTCTTCTACTCCCGTCCCCAAATTGTCAATTCCTCAAGGCAGAGATCTGATCTTCTCTACTTGGGTTGATAGATACGTGTAGATGCTGTAGCTGAAGTTTTCCTGTGTCCCAGCCTGCCGGCAGTCAGAATAATCTCTCCCACTAGCGTCCCCCAAGTAAACACACAGAGACTTATATTACTTACAAACTGTATGGCCGTGGCAGGCTTCTTGCTAACTGTTCTTATATCTTAAATTAACCCATTTCTATTAATCTATAAGTTGCCACATGGCTCGTGGCTTACTGGTATCTTAACATCTGCTTCTCATCATGGTAGCTGGCAGCCTCTCTCTGCCTCAGCCTTCCACTTCCCAGAATTCTCCTCTTTGCTTGTCCCGCCTGTACTTCCTACCTGGCTACTGGCCAATCAGCACTTTATCAATCAATCTTCCACAGCAAGATGCTATTTTTATTTTCTATTCATGTGTGTAATGTCTGTAGGTGTGTACATGTCAGTGCGGGTGCCCGTGGAGGCCAGAGGCATCAGAGTCTCAGAGCTGGAGTTTGCAGGTAGTTCTTTCTGAGCTGTCTGATCAGGGTGCTAGGATCCCAACTTTGGTCCTCTGGAAACAGAATGAGCTTGTAATTACTGAGCCATCTCTCCAGCCTAAGGTGTAGACATTTTGTTTTGCAGAGATGTTTTAGTATTCCCTCATTTGTGATGTTGCTGACAGTGTGATCCATGACAAATGCTGGAGTTACATTTTATAAATACGCGCCTAGTTCAGTGGTCCATCCCTCCTACTCCTGCTTCTACTTAGGAACACGTGTCTTAGGACTCGAGCATAAGCACATCTAACAGACATGTTTATATATACGGAAGTGATGTAATCTGTTATATTCACAGTACTAGGTACACTGTGTAGAAACATGAAATATTAAAAAAATGGTTAAAATACAGTAAATTATATGGTAGTCCAGTCTATGTTTACTAGCAGTTCAGAGATCATAAGAGTTCTTGGAAGATTGGGGCAGCCTGTAGCCGAGTACCCTACAGTTAAGGCCTACTGGTTAATCAAAGAAAAGCATTTCTTACAAAGAGATCCTGACTGATGTGCCAGTCATTGTGGCACACGCTTGCTGTCCCAGCCCCGGGGAAGGGGAGGTCAGTAGTCCAAGGCCAGCCTGGGCTCCGAGACCCTGCCTCACTCAGCACTAGTAACAGCAAAGCTGGTTAGTGCTTCTGATGAGTTTGAAGGGGCTTGGGATAGAATATAGAGCAAGTACAGATGATTATATTCAGAGTTCAAACCGGTATAAGTTAAGTAAGAAATTAGATTCTGTTTAATTCAGGCTAGCATTGTATTATACTAATCATTATGCCATTGCCTCTCCTGAGCCCGAAGCCTTGGATACAGGACACATGACAGTATAGAATCGAGGGCCTCTATCAGCTTCCTTGTGGAAGAGCATACATTTTTAAGAACAGACACATAGTCTGGGCATAGTGCAGGCCTTTAATCCCAGCATTCGGGAAGCAGAGGTCTTGGTTTGAGGTCAGCTTGGTTTACATAGCAAGTTTCAGGTTTGGCTGGGCTGCATAATGAGACCTTGTCTCAAAAAGAAACAGCAAATAAGTATATTTAGGATTTTTATTGTAAATAAGGATATTTTATTTGCAATTAATCATATTAATGGATTTTAAATTAATGCCTGTCATTGTTTTTGCTTTGTTTTTAAAGGAAACACAACCTATCTGTGGGAGTTTCTTTTAGATCTACTTCAAGATAAAAATACTTGTCCCAGGTACATTAAATGGACTCAGAGAGAAAAGGGCATATTCAAACTTGTGGACTCAAAGGCTGTCTCGAAGCTTTGGGGAAAGCATAAGAACAAACCAGATATGAACTATGAAACTATGGGACGAGCTTTGAGGTGAGAATGAACATGGGCTGGTTTTTATATAGAACTTACATGTCTGTTTAGATTGTCTGTTAGTTGTTAAAGTCATTTAAAGGAAAGCTTTTTTTAAAAAAAAATCCCTTAATGTAACTTCTAATTTTGGTGAACAATCTAGAAGAATTTCTTAGATTTGGAAATAGATGGGGGAAAGAGAGGTTTGGTCTACATGCAGAATTTCAGTATTGGAAAACCCATATTTATTGAAAATGGATTCTGCATTTAGGACGGTTCTGGAATAGAAATTGTTACATTGTAGGTCTTTTAAAACATCCAACCCAGAATGGATGTAGTGGCATATGCCTTGCAGTCTCTACTGTTTGGTAATTGAAGACAGGAGGATAAGAAGTTCAAAGTCATTTTCCTTTACATAGTAAGTTTGAAGCCAGCCTGGACTACAATGAGATCCTATAAGAAATCCTAAATGAAATGCATTTTCCAAAGTTAATTTCCTTTTAGTTCCTGCAAGTGTTGTAAATGACTTTATCTTGCTAATGAAAAATTTTTGTTGTGTTGGGCAGTATGAGAAATCCATTAAATCCCATTGTACACATTATTGCGTTTATTTATTTGAGACAGGCCTTGCCGTGCAGCCCAGGCTGGCCTGGGGCTTATGTGATCAGGCTGGCTTTGAACTTGCATCAGTTCTCCTACCTTGAGGCAGGAGCCACTCCACATCGTGGTTTTTTTGTGACAGTGTTCACATATTCCACAGATTGCATCTCTACTAAACATGGCTGAGGTGATTATTCCATATGAAGTCGGATGGTTTTTAATAACAGTTCCTTGTAGTATCAATAGTGCCCTGTGTTTAGGCTAAGCTTTTCTAAAGAGAGACGGACTGCGATCTCATCACTTGGGAGGTGGAGGCAGGAGGATCAGTCTAGAGTTGGAGGCTAGCCTGCTCTGTGTAAACAGAGGTAGTGTGGTGCGTTTCTAGAGATGAAGCCCTTTCCTCTTAGTAGCGAGTCTCTCCTTCAGTCCTCGTTGCCACAACGTCTTTGTCCACATCACGGTTACAGAGCTGCATCAGCCACGTGTCATTGATGTGACCAAAGCAGCTCAGGGAAGAGCGGGACATTGTCCGTGGGAGGACTGGTGTCGCCTCCGCAGCCAGACACAGATGGATGCAGGCACTTAGCCTGCCTCTCCTTTTCAATGGGTCATCCATGCCCACTCTTCCATGCCCCACTTTAACTAAGCGAATCTTAAGTACTTCTAGGCCTGGTCAGATTGACAGTCAGTATTAACCATCGGGGCCTGTGGCACGACATAGCAACTTCATTTCCTCACAGCTCAGTAATCTTAGACGTGCTCATCTCCAGAAGTAAATGTCTGTCAGTGTTGGCTTTACTGTGATGGCGATAGTATGATTGACTGTTTTCCTCTCACAGATACTACTACCAAAGGGGGATCCTTGCCAAGGTTGAAGGACAGAGGCTGGTCTATCAGTTCAAGGATATGCCCAAAAACATAGTAGTCATCGATGACGACAAAAGTGAACCCTGCGCTGAAGACCTGGCCGCAGCCGCTGAGGAGAAGTCCTTAGAACGAGTGTCACTGTCTGCCGAGAGTCTCCTGAAAGCGGCGACTTCTGTGCGCGCCGGGAAAAACTCCTCTATGAACTGCTCCAGAGCCGAGAAGGGGGTGGCCCGCGTTGTGAATATCACCTCCCCTGCTCATGATGCTTCCTCCAGGTCTCCTCCCACCACAGCGTCTGTGGCGGCAGCGGCAGCTCCCAGGTGAGGGGGCGGTTAACACAGTGCTTTGTGTTTGGAATGCTCCTTGGGACAGAGCAACCGTGCTTGTTTAATCTCTGTTAGCCAAGGCTGGATCAGCACTGGAAAACATGCATCGTAGGGCTGGAGAGATGCTCAGTGGGAAGAGCACTGGTTGCTCTTCCAGGACCTGGGTTCAATTCCCTTCTCCCACATGGTACCTCACAACTGTCTGTAATTCCAGTTCCAGGGGGATCCAGCACCCTCACACAGACATGAATGTAGACAAAACACCAATGCACATAAAATTTAAAATAAAAATTTTTTTAAGTGCTGGATTTTTTAAAACATACTTTTAGTTATACATAGTGGAACACACCTATAGTCCTAAGTACTGTGAGGCTGAGGCAGAATCACAAGTTCAAGCCCTGCCTGTGCTACAGAGTGAGTTCTAAGCTAGCAGTGAGTTAGCAGGACCTTGCCTCAGAAAGCTGGGGCTGTAGCTCAGTAGTAGGACACTTTATTAGCATGCGGGAGACGTCAGGTCCAATCCCCAGTAGGGAGCGGGGAGATTTTTTTTCCTCAACTTTACTACAACTGTCAAAGTTGGAAGCACTGGTTTTAAGCCTTTGGATTTGTATTTACTTTTAAACGTGAGACTCATTTTGAATTTAGTATTGAACATAACCAACTTGTTTGTTTTCATCCACCAGGACAGTCCGTGTGGCCATGCAGGTTCCTGTGGTGATGACATCACTGGGTCAGAAGATTTCAACTGTGGCAGTTCAGTCTGTCAATGCCGGCACACCGTTAATAACCAGCACCAGCCCGACGACAGCCACCTCTCCAAAAGTAGTCATTCAGACGATCCCGACCGTGATGCCAGCCTCTGCTGACAGTGGAGACAAGATCACCATGCAGCCTGCCAAAATCATCACCATCCCCGCCACACAGCTTGCACAGTGTCAGCTGCAGACCAAGTCCAGTCTGACTGGATCGGGAAGCATTAACATTGTTGGAACCCCTTTGGCCGTGAGAGCACTTACCCCCGTCTCCATAGCCCATGGTACTCCTGTAATGAGACTATCCGTGCCTGCTCAACAGGCTTCCGGCCAGACTCCTCCTCGGGTTATTAGTGCGGTCATAAAAGGGCCAGAGGTTAAATCGGAAGCAGTGGCCAAAAAGCAGGAGCATGACGTGAAGACTTTGCAGCTGGTGGAAGAAAAGGGCGCGGATGGGAATAAGACAGTAACCCACGTCGTGGTCGTCAGCGCGCCCTCTGCCATTGCCCTTCCTGTGACTATGAAAACCGAAGGACTGGTGGCCTGTGACAAATGAGCTGTTGTTAGTGTCGGAAGGGGGTCATGGAGAGAAGCGGAGGACTGTGAACAATTGTGCATAGACGAACGCAATGCGACTTACTGGAAATATTTACCTATCCCATGTTTCAGTGGGAAGTGAAGTACACGTTGAGATGGATGCTGACAGAAAACTGCCTCTTAAAATAGGAACAACTGAAGCCTCCATAAGAAAAGACTGAAAGGGACCAAGCAGCCCACTACACGATCAAGTTACACTAAGAGTTGGAACACTAACGCCTGTAAGAGGTCACATGGTTTTCAGTGGGGCGGGGTTGGGATGGGGAGCTCATTGTTACATAGAGCAATTTTTGATGCATTTTATATGCATACCAGCAATTCTCACTGTGTTTGCACAGTGCTCACTTAACTGGTGCTATGTGAAGACTCTGCTAATAGAGGTATTCTAGAATATGAACTGAGTGGATCCAAAAGCTCCAGAAGAGGATAGCAAAAAGATCTAGTGCGTTTTCTTGTTTTATTTTTTGTTTTTGAATATATATATCATATAGCTTAAGCTGTTTTAAAACAAAGGCCTTAGACTAATTTTCAGTTTTCTTTCTTGAAATAAGCTAATGGCTTGTTTGTGTAAAGCTTTTTTATTAAAGGAAAAAATTTTAAAAATCTTGTACCTAGCACAGTATTGTTATAGAATTTACATGTAACATTTTATATGGTAGTTTAAGTCTGTTGGTTTCTTAATTGTGAAGAAATTGACTGTTGGCTCTGGCCCTTTACTGTATGTAACATACCGCGTCGTTCAATTCAGCCGTGGCATCTTGCAGACACCTCAGTATCAGCCCTATCGTTCTGAACTTCAGGCTCCGCATGAACTCGTCAGGTAGTGCTAATACCTGCTCTGTTTCCTTTCTCATCCTCTTCCTTCTTTCCTCCTCCTCCTCCTCTTTTTTTTTTTTTAGTTGACGTTTAAGAGGGAAAGTACCAGTGTTCAGATTTGAACTATAATAGTTTGTATATTCAACATTTGAAGTATATTCTATTTTGTTGTACTCTTGTTTCAAAGTGTATTCAAGTAGGTTTTCTGAAATATAGAAGTGAAATTTATCTGGTGGTTTCGGTCTCTGGTGATATTTCTCACAGTGCTCTAAGGCCGGTACAGGGTGTCGTTTCAGTTAAGCAGTGGGTGTTTTCTGAATTACTACATGAAGAAATGCCGCTCTGGTTTGTCCCACTGCACTAAGGGTTGGCGGCTCTCTGCACATTCCCATTTCCTTTATAGCTATGATCGGCTCCTTAACAAATGCAGGGTTTTAGTTGGCCATGCGTACAGATTTCTATGCGTGAAGCCTTTCAACAGGGGCAGAGTGCTTGCCTGGCACGTGCCAGCCCCTGGGTTTGTCCTGGCACCTCACCTACACACTGAGTCACCTCCAGTCATACCATTTGTTTCCATCAGACCGTTTTATGGGTAGAAACTAAGGTCCAGCCTTTCCAGGTGAAGGCTGAGGCACCAGAGGATCACACAAATGACTTAGTGTCACACATAATTAGGACCTCCTCGACATCTTAATTTTTCTTCCACAAATAAAAAGTTGTCGTCTATCTTTTTAAAAATTTAGATGAACTGTTCAATATTTTTTGGCCTTTGTATATTTAACACGATGCTACTTATATCAGCAAAGATTTTTATAAAAGTTCCCTTTCTAACCTTTTTTTTAAAAAAACTAAATTGATTTAAAAAATTATGCGTATGAGTGTTTTGTCTGCATGTGTATGGCTGTGTACACTTAACACTGTGCTGATGCCCCAGGAGGCCAGAGGAGGGTGTCTGATCCCCTGCAGCTGGAGTTACATATGGTTGTGAGCCGCCCTTTGGGTTTTGAACCTGGTCCTTTGGAAGAGCAGCCAGCACTCTTAACTGCTAAGCCATCTTTCCTGGCCACATCCCCCCCCTTTTCGAATCCACAAACTTATCTAATGGTACTTTTAAAAATTAGGAGTCTAGGTCAATTTCTTATCCCATTGAGTTAACCTCAAACTCTACTTCTTAAAACATTCCTAAATATTCATCTTTCAAAATCAATATCATGCAGTTAACTTTTGGTCAAATCTATAAAACTCATTTTTCAAAAGGCTGTACGTGACTGGACCCAAGTCTTGAGCCACACAAAGCATATACAGATTTTGGTTACCTGTGCTAAGGGTCTTAACAGCTAAATTGTAACAGATACTTTCTTCTGTGATTTGAACTCTATTCTAAAAGCAACAGAAAAAGTTTCAGGTAAACATCTAAAACCTAAACTTGCAAATGTAACTACAGCTTCTGAGCTCTGTCTTTGAACTACAAATCAATATAATGAGGTTACACTTTGGTCTCCAGCACTTTTGGAGAAAAGCCACAAAACCATAGCTTGATGCCACTGCATCTTCCAGACTCCAGCCTTTGCATTGTGGTGAACAGCCTGTGTTTATTCCTTAGATCACTTTTCAGGAGCAGTTCCAGACTTCAGTCACCACCCTTCTCTCCAGGTAACCAAGAGACCTCTCTAGAGACCCCTTGGCTGGACCCTTTGCTACAGGATCTCACTTCAGCAAACGTTTGTTTCAAGGAGATGCCTCCTGTTCATAAGCAGCACTTCCCCTTCACACACCCTTGGTCTAATAGTTAACAGCTGGTTATTCAATTTCGCCATCAGACCATTTATTTTTCAGTGGGGACCCTGCAGTGCTTGCTCACTGAAGTTCACCAATAGCCCAGCTTCCAATCAAACCATTGATTTGAAAGATCTGAGGACAACCTGCAGAAGTCAGTTACTCCTTCCACCATGTGGGTCCTCAGGATAGAACTCAAGTCATGAGGTTAGTCGTCAGCACCTTTACCTGTTTATCAAGCCGTCTCAACATCTATGTACGTGTGCCACATGTATGCAGTGGCTGTGGAGACCAGAAGAGGGAGTTGGAGCCATATGTATGCAGTGGCTATGGAGACCAGAGGAGGGAGTTGGAGCCCATGGAACTGGAGTTAGAGTTGTGAGCTGCCATGTAGGTTCTGGGGATCAAACCTGGGTCCCCTGTAAGAGCAGCAAATGCTCTTAACCTGTGAGCCTTCTGTTCAGCCCCTTACTTCAACGCCCTCTTCCCCATCTCATCTTGTGCCTTAGTTTGCTTCTCAAAGTCAATTTGGTTTTCCATGACATGCCTAAACGGCTCCTCTCTTGATCTGGTTTTGACTTCCAACAAAGGTTTTCTCTGTAGGGCTTGTTGGAGGAATGAAAGTTTAAGTCTGATGTACAAGCAGACACTACTGAATGCTTATTAAGGAATTTCATTGTATCAGCTGTTCTTCAGTTGTCCATGTTTTTTTTCTACCAAATTTCAGTCTAGACTAGATTTTCACTCTAAATCTTAGATCACTTGAATTGCCACATCATAGTTCTTCCTGAGTGCTGTATTTTTCTGTCCCCTTTAGTATGAATAGGTCATAGCTTCTCCCAGGGGTCTGTAGCGGTCTCAGATACCTTGTTCACATCTAGACGTACTCCAAGTCCTATTGATGGTGTTTTCTGTAGGCCTTACCTCTGATAAGGCCTAGCTATGGCATCCGGGTTGTCAGAAAACTAATCATCTTCTTGCTTCTGGAATGCTGAGATTTCAGGAAGCTAGAGTTGAGGTCAGCCTAGGCTAACGTGGGCCAAAAAGCCCAAGTAAGTAAAATGTGAATTTCATTACACCATTGTCGTGACTTTAACTTCAATGGCAACTTCTTGAAACGCCACCTACCCAAGCCCGTCTCTTTGCTGGAACTACCCCAGGCATACATTTTCTCATTAAGCCATTCTATCCATGGCATCGCCTCCTCCTCCACCTAGTCCTTAGTTTCCTTATTTACTGGGCTGGAATTAAGAAACACCAAAGCAAAAATTCCTGAAGTGCGCTCCTGGAAGCCTTATTCAGGTGGAGAAAGGTCTACTCTGACAGGCTGAGGACTGGACAGTACTGGGGCATGCTGGGAAGGGGAGCTAGAAAGAACAAGTGTTCTTACAGACTCAGGAGAGATGAAAGAACTCCACTGGACAGCCAGGCAGAAACACGGCTGCAAACGAGGCTGCCTTGGGCTGCAGAGCAAGTGTCTCAAGAAAAGGTGGCAGTAAGGGAAGGGGAAGAAAGCAGACAGGACAGGGACAACACTGGTGGCTGAACCTCTGTTCAACAACTACTTATTTTGGCTTTTAAAACAGTTTCAAGTTTCCTAGGCTGGCCTTGAACTTGCTTTGTAGTTGAAAATGACTATGAACTCCTGATCCTCCTACCTTTGCTTTCCCAGGGCACTACCCAGTCCTGCTGGTGGCTGCTTCTGTCCTGGTGCTGGAGATAAACCGGAGCCTTATGTATACTAGAACAGTGCTCCACCGAGCTCCCCCAGCTCCTAAACTGCCTTGACTATTCAGTTACTCCAGGTCCCCTACGGTTGTGACTTTACTGTGTCCCCCATAACCAATGCCTATTCTATAAGAACTTCAGAGAGTGAAGTCAGGCCTGGCAGAGAAGTACTGTTGGCCCTTGGTGTCTCCATCAAGCCTCCCAGCATCTGAAGCACTCTAGTACAGTGGAGAGACTAACCTGGCTACTCTATCACTCACTTGTGGATCTGGAGGTGGAATGCTGGCGGAAGCCATTTTGCAGCACTACCCCTTTGCACCAATATACCCAGAAGCTTGAATTACTTCTGTTAAGCGTCAAAAGGAAAATTCAGTGTGGAAATGAATAGAGTCACATAATTAATATTAAAAGATACAAACTGATTCCCAGATACCTTTTGGATTAAAAACAAAAACAAACCACACACACAAACAAACCAAAATTAAACACTTTTATAAGTCCATTTATTAATCTTAAATAATATTTAGAACTCATATATTAAAACATTTACCATTTTACCACCAGTAGGTTATTTTGTTTGGAAGAGGTTTCAACAATTGGAAGAGAACTCCAGGTTATGGTATCTACTCTTACATTCTTTGAGAAATTTTGAACCCAGTCATCTGGCTGTCTTTGGGATTTTTTTTTTTTTTTTTTTTTTTTTTTTTTTGAGAAAGGGTCTTAATATATAGCCCAAGCTGTCCTCCAATACACAGATTTTGATCACACCTGACCACTCAATAGGATTTCTGGAGTCCTCATCTCAAAAGGAATTCTTACTATTCTTAGCCACTGTCCCAGGACTATTCCTAAAGCTACTTGTAAAAAGCACATTCCAGAAGTGATGGAGTAATCGTCACATGTATACCAATGTCATCACAACAAAAAAGTACAAATACTTAACAATGACTAAATAGTGAACATTAATTCATTGAAAACGGACTGGAATTTCTTCAAGAAACACAATGATAAGCTGGAGGCAAAGCAAACAGCAGGGATTATCTGTGAAGAATGTACTTACAAAGTCCCAGCTCCCTCAGGGCTAAATATAGTTCCTTAGTGTACAGTCTGTAGATCACCAAATAAAAACAATTGGAAGTTTTAAGTAAATTTTGTCTATTCCTGCAAGGTTCTAAAATACCTACAATGCTATATAATCCACTTAGTTTTACGTGAAGATATAAAAAAATAAATATTGCCATGCATTTCTTGCTGACATTTAAAAATCCCACAAATAAATAACTTGAAATGCTGTCTAGAAAACTTCCTACATCTTACTTTAGTTCTGAGGGGCTTACAAACTGAGTTTTGTAACACCCTCAGCTTACACAAACAGTCTAATTTAATGCCCTTAAATGGTGGAGAACGATATGGAAAATTAACATTACAAGCCCAAACTGGAGTGCAAACACCTTTTTGCTGCAGGTTTGAATTGGAAAGGTTTGTGAACAAATTCTTTTCCAAGGGCATGCTGGAAACGATGGAGAGTCCAGTGGCAGAAACTAGTGTCCTTTTTCAGGCAACTTCTTGTCATATTTCAGTTTCCCAAACATCCCTGGTTTAGACTCTTATGATTAAAATGATACAGTGCTCACAAAAGTTCATCAGGCCCCTCACTGAAGCTGAAGTCACACACTAGTGACAGGTGGTCTGAAGGATAATGAAAGGATGGGAGCCGGTTGGGCCCAATCTGTTCTTCAGTGAGCAGATCCAGAGCAGAGGTGACACTCAGAGCATGTCTGGAGTACCAGATGTAGTCCAGGGTGTGGCGACACTCCCCTGAGGTTCGGATCTTCCAGGTCGTGTACGGAGGCTCTGACTGTCCATCAGGACTCAGCAGCTTGTAGGCGCTGTTAAGATTGAGGCTGGAGGAAGCGAAGTGTTTGTAGACCTCTTCAGTGGGCTCTGCATTGAAGTCCCCACAGACAATCAGGGGGATCTTGGCTTCCTGGGTGATGTTCTGCAGGTTCTGGAGAAGGTCGCAGCCCTGAGCTGACCGGAAGCGCTCCCAGCCAGTGCGTGCTTTTAAGTGGGTGACCGCAATGCAGAACTGTCTGCCGGACTCCTTGCACTCCAGCGTCTGTGCAATGGCAACCTGGTTGGTCTTCAGGGTCATGGCTGTCAGCCTGATATTGGTGCTGTTGATGAGCTTGAAACGGTTCTGGAGGAAAAATAAAGCACAGCCGTCTGGTCCATTGTTGTGTTCAACATCGAGACATGGTGACCAGGGCTTGGGGAAAAATGTGCCTTGGTAGCCCAGTCTACTGAGGAGTGGTTGGAAGGTGTCAAAATAGTGGTCCACTTCTTGGAGGCACAAGATATCTGGTTGGTAAGCCAAGATTTCCTCCAGGATAAGGCATTTCCTTTCTTCCCACTTGAGTGCTTCAACAGGGCACTGTACAAAGTTGTCTTTGCCTTCTCCAAGAGCTGAAAAGAAAAGCCAAGCATCTGTCAGCCACCACAGAACCATGACCTCAAAGAAAATGGGAAGCCTGGTGCGGTGATGCGGTACTGGGAAGGCAGACCTCCATGAGTTTGAGTCATTGTGGGCTATATAACTGAGCACCAGCCCAGCTAACGCTGCACACTGAGCCCTGTCTCATAAATGAATAAACAAAGCTCAGGGGTGCAGGCCTGGAGGTCCACATCTGCCTCAGATGCTGGGGCAGTTCTCAGCCGTGTTAACCCAACCAAACAAAATAACCTCATACTATCTGCTGAAGCAAGATACATACTAAAACTATTTCACAGAACTGTATTCTAGGATTAAGATCTTTGCATTTAGGTTTAGAGAAACTTTGTAGGCCTGGGGATATAAAAGTGTGTCAATTTAAATAAATGATAGTTTTAACACTCACTATAAGATAGCCATGTAAACTGATAAATAGATCTATTCAGAATGAATGGGACAAATGAATAGCTTTTTCTCCTTATGAATGAACACCAGAAACAGACTCAAAGATGGCCATATGTTTGTACAGGCGCCAGGGTTGGTAGGGTGGAAGTGGGTGGAAATAAACAACATACATGGTAACTATGTAGGCAACTGTTCGAGAACCAATAAAAATACTTTTTTTTTTTTTTTTTTGAGACAGGGTTTCTCTTTTTGGTTTGCCCCTTTCCTGGATCTCACTCTGTAGCCCAGGCTGGCCTCGAACTCACAGAGATCCGCCTGCCTCTGCCTCCCGAGTGGCACCACAACTGCCCGGCCTTAACATTGTTAATCATATTTAATTATGTTTATGAGGTAAGGGGAGTGTGCACGTAAGTGCAGGTGACTGTAGAGGCTGGAGGTGTTGGGTCCCCTGGAACCGTGTGGTGTGGGTGCTGGGAATCAAACTCAGGTCCTCTGGAAAAGCAGTACCTGCTCTTAACCATTGAGCTATCTATCTCTTCATCCCCAAAGATGCCTTTCCTAACAACTTTAACTATGACATAAAAGGTATTACCACTTAAGAATAATGGATAAATCTAGTTTTTAATTCAGCAAGTATAGTAAAAGGGGTCCTTTTCTGCCACAAATAATCTTAAGTAACTTTATTTAAATGCTAAGAGTTGGCCAAGCAGCATCTCTGGTTTTATTGTTTTGAGACAAGGCCTCACTCCACAGTTCAAGTTGACATCCAACTCTGGCAATCCCCATGCCTCAGCCTTTTGAGTGCTGAGATTACAAGTCCTTGTGGGCCACCAAGACCAGCCGAGACTAGTCTCGACTCCTGCTCCACACGTCCACACTACCCATTCAGTTTGTTCCCTGTAAATGAGGTCACAGTGCTAAGGACTCAAGTTGTTGGCAACAGAAGGTCTAAGGTTATCCCACTGAGCTGCTGAGGTTATCCCACTGAGCTGCTGAAAAGACCCCCTCCCCGATTCTGTCCCTCCACACAGCACACAGGAGCACTGGGAACGCACAGCAGCAGAAGGAAGCCACAGCAGACTTCAGCAGGCATACCTTGGGCAAGGATGTTCCACTGCATAACTCTAATGGGAGGGTGGCTACTGGGGCAATCTGTCCTCAGGTCCACGAAATCCCTCTGGTAGCGGGGTGGCCGAGTGTGCAGAACAGCCCTGCATTCCTCCAGAAGTTCCTTAGGATCAATGGGTTCCAGATGATCTGGGTCGGCTGACACCAAATATTCGGGGTGCTGGGCGGCTGCGCTGCTGTTGAGGGTCTTGGTGAGAGCACTGTAGAGTCTGCTCGTGCCGTTGCCCATGGAACTCCCTGCGGGGAAGGAGCAGACACACAGCCAGCTGTGAGCACTCACTGTCAAGAATGGAGTCTCCAGCCTCCAGCTTCCTGTCAGGACAGGTCAAGTATTGCATTAACCAATCTCTTAACAAAAGCAAACTTGTTCCTCTAACCTCACTAACCTCTTAGTTGTCTGTATACACCCACCCAGTCTTAAACAGGCAGCACTTGACAAAATACACATTCTTCTTCCAAGTTTTTTTTTTTTTTTTTTTTTGAGACGGGGTTTTTCTGAGTAACAGCCCTAGCTGTCATGGAAGTTGCTTTGTAGACCAGGGATCCACCTGCCCCTGCCTCTCAAGTGCTGGGATTAAAGGCGTGCACCACCACACCTGACCCCAAATTTTTTTCTTTAAGACTGGTTTTTGAGGGGTGAACTGTAGAAAGCTGTGGATTTAGCTGTAGCGTTTGTACAGGTCCCTTGGTTTCAGATGTTAAGTGTCCATCTTGGAGAATCCTGTGATCAGCACTGAATATATACTCTTCAAAAAATACAGCGCATGCTCCGGGGAGTGAAGAAGGAGATAACTGGTTCTGCTCAGTTGGTCCATCTAAGAGCTTTCTTTTCCTGACGGGCTACATTTCCTAGAGCCCTAAAGATAGACAACAGTGCCTGGAAAGAAGTGCTTTCCAGTGCACAGGCTTTCAATTTGGTGTGTGGTGTGGTGTGGTGTGGTATGTGGTGTGTGTGGTGTGGAATGTGTGGTGTGGTGTGTGTGTGTTTGTGTCTATTGGTCTGAATGAAAATTGTCCCTCAGAGGCTCGTGTATTGAACACTTGGCTCCTGGCTGGTGGTGCTGTTTGGGAAGGTGGGCTTTGAAGTTTTACAGCCTGGACCCACTTTCCATTCTGCTTTCTGTGTGTGGAAGAAATGATCAGGAGCTTCCAGCTCCTGACATACATATTTTCTTTCCTTGCTCTCTCCCTGTCATGATGGCCTCTGTCCCTCGGGAACTGTAGGCCAAATAACCCCTCCCAAAGTTGCTTTCATCTGGGTATTCTAGCACATAAAGGGGTGGGGGTGGGGAAGCAGATGGTGTACGAGTGTGCATCTGGAGGCTAGGGGGCATCAGATGTCTTTGCCTTGATCACTTTCTACTTTAGTTTTTGGGATAGGCTGGCCAGGGAGTGGTTAGGATTATGGCCAAGGGCAAGCATGCTTGACTTCTCTGTGAGTGCCAGGGATCTGAACTTGGATCCTCACGCTTACGGGGTAAGCAATTTACTATCTCAGCCATTTTTCTCTCCAGCCCCTTAACTTTACTTTTAACAGATTGTGACCCATAAGAACAGATCTTTAACCAATTACCATTAGAAAAACAAAAGCAGCCAAAGATTCTCCATTTCTTTTCTATATCTGACATCCTGTCCTCTCAATTTTCACTTAGTTGAGCATGTACCAGTGTGTGCAGGTACCTGAGGTCAGAAGAGGGCACTGCTCCCTGGAACCTAAGTGACAGTGATCTGTGAGCTGCCTGGCACA
The DNA here is from genome assembly GCA_902168325.1 of Peromyscus nudipes. Lineage (NCBI taxonomy): Eukaryota > Metazoa > Chordata > Mammalia > Rodentia > Cricetidae > Peromyscus > Peromyscus nudipes. The sequence continues at coordinate 25,581 of CABHPH010127386.1, forward strand.
GGTGCTGTGACCTGAACTGGGGTCCTCTGTGACAATCTGCACTCTTACTGCTACGCCGGGGTTTCTCAACCTGTGGATCTTGACTCCCACAGGGGTTGCATATACATTTACGTTTATATTTACATTACCATCATAGCAGTAGTGAAATTACAGTTATAAAATAGCAGTGAAAATAATTTTATGGTTGGGAGTCACCATTAACATGAACTGTATTAAAGGGTTGCAGCATTAGGAAGGTTGAGAATCCTTCCCACTGCAGACAGGGTTCTCTGTGTAGTCCTGGCTATCCTAGAACTCACTTTGTAGACCAGGCTGGCCTCGAACTCATGGAGATCCTCCTGCCTCTGCCTCTCGAGCACTGGGATTAAAGACTGCACCACCACGCCCGCTCAAGCACCTTCTCTTTGTTAATTTTGCTCAGTTCAAGCTGCTCCTCCCCACCTAGAAATTCAAGTCCGAAAGAGGCTTAGAATTCTCTGTACAATGGCTACACCACCCAGCGACAGCTACATCAGGGTTTGGCACAGCAAAAAGGAGGGCAGAATAAAGAAAGCATTCAGTTTCAAAAGCAGAGAATGGCAAGATGGCTCAGTGGGTAGAAGAACCCGCTGTCAAAGTTCATCCTCAGAACCACATGATGGAAGAAGAGAAGCGACTCCCAAAGTTATATTCTGGCTTCCCTGCATGCACACACATACACAAAAAATACAGAAAGAAGTATCTGCCCAGCAGTGCTGGCACACGCCTTTAATCCCAGCACTGCGAGGCAGAGGCAGGCGGATCTCTGTGAGTTTGGGGCTAGCCTGGTCTACGAAGAGTTCCAAGACAGCCAGGGCTGCACCAAGAAACCCTGTCTTTAAAAAATAAAAAATAAAGGTTTCAAAAACAACTCATAACTGTTCTTCAGTCAGCAGTTAGTTGTGGCTACATTTCTTATGAATGCCAGCTTGTCACACTCTAACAGCATGTGTTTAAACTTACCATCTGGCCTCTGAGAGACCAATGGTGGTTTCCCAAATGGCTCAGCAGTGAAGACCATTTGGCTTCTTTCAGAGGTCCTGGGTTTGGGTCCCAGCACCCATACGATAGCTAACTGTCCGAGTACTCTGGTTCCAGGAGATCAGACACCCTCTTCTGGCCTCTGTGAGCACTGTACACACATACGTACAGGCAAACCCATCCAATTAACAATCAACAATTAAAAAAAAAAAACGAAAGGCGAGATTTAGTAAGAAAGAAGACGGCCATACTGCAGCCTTGGGAAAATGTGTTCACATTAGAACAGGTAGAAACTTCTTACCTGCTTGTGGGCTCTTCATGTACAGTGTTTATCTGATATGTGACCGAGAAAACCTGGGTGATTTAATTTAATTTATGAGCTGGTATCTCATATTGTAGCCTACACTGGTCTAGACAGCTTACTTTACGGTCCAGGCTGGCTTTAAGTTTGGGGCAATCCTCCTGCTTCAGCCTCTCAAATGGAGTTAATTATAGGCGTCTAGTACCATGCTGAGCCCAGAATGACTTTGATCACTGTCCTAGAACAGTGTGTTAATATTACTTAGACTTGAAACAATGCACTAGATCATGCCTTTTAAAAAACGTCCTACAAGAGAGGGAGAGGGCTGGGTGGTGGTGGCGCACGCCTTTAATCCCAGCACTCGGGAGGCAGAGCCAGGCCGATCTCTGTGCGTTCGAGGCCAGCCTGGTCTCCAAAGCGAGTTCCAGGCGCAAAGCTACACA